>JAJMCF010001697.1:0-10264 GCA_030585045.1 Zhuliangozyma parablackwelliae | reverse complement strand
TTTTTTTTTCCTTCTGTTGTGTATTGTGGTCACGTGGAAAGAGCATAAAATTTTTCGCTCAACAATCAAATGAGAGTGAGAAAATGGAAGAGCAAAGAAGAAGCACTCTCCCACTATAGCATCCCTCCCGAAACATACATCATGAACGTGTCAGGTAGATTCCCAGCTGCACCAAAGGAAAACGAGTCCACCCTTGAGTGGATCAAGAAGTCGCCAGCATTTGCCATTGGCACCCAAGTCGCTTTGTTTGGTCTCGGTGTTTTGTTCATCCAGTCTCCCATGATGGACATGTTGGTTCCACAATTGTAGGTTTCATGAACTACTCCCATCACGAGCCACGATATACTTTTACCCCCCGGAAGCTGACTTGTACATATGTATCTGAATGAACAAACATACTTTTGATTGTGGTTGTAAAGAGTGGCGCATTCATTGGGCATTCTGCTCATGGCAACTTGAAAGGCAAACCAGTGTACACATCTTAGTGATGTAAATGCTTCCTGTTGGTTTAGCTGTAGTCACTTATGTAACTCGTGCTACTTCCCCAAGATGTGCCTCATTCCAGCTTGCAAAATCCATCAACATTTCGATAGGCATATTTGGCTGCTGACCTGAATGCAACCTTTTGCTCGCTATCCCTTACATTACCCAAAGGGGAAGTCGAGAAAAATTATCACATGAAAGCCTACGACCAGTATACCATAAACCTGTCCTCCACTACCATTAAAAACGATGGTCCCCCTGTTCATCCGCTCTACACTCTTGGCAAGCTGTTGGATGATTTCGTGGGTCGATATACCAGATGACGCCCAGACGTTTCCCACGGAATCTCGTTTTGCGGGGTAAATGCGATTGCGAAACAAAAGAAGCATAAACGTAAAAGAGGTGAAGCGGCTGTACCGTACCATGTTTGCAGCAACCCTCGCTCTAGTACAGCCGTGGAAATGACCTGACCTTTTTCATTCTCTACAGTGGTCATGACCTCGTAAGGTCTCTAGGTATAAAGTTTGGGATGAGAATGAATGTGACAGTGACGGAGAATATGAGTACGGTGCGCTGAGAATCAGGCCACTTGCTGGCTTCTGAAGGTGCCAAAACAGATGGTTGTAGTGTGCAAGATACACAGATTGTTCCTCGGCCCCTCCATTGGCCGTGGTGTTTTCGTGCTCCTAGTCATGGGTGCTCACCATGTAGCAAGGCCAGTGGGAGTCTACGTGGGGTCCACGACAGGGAAATACAGGGTCACCATCAATGGTATACAGCTGTTCAAATGCTGGATCAGCTTTCAAGTTTAAACTGGCTGGTCACGTGCCTCGGCTAACCGCGCGCCATATTGTATCCTCGGTACAACCAAAAACTTGGCCCGATTGCACCAGAAACTTGCACTGAAACTCCGGCCTCCCTGCCCACGTCATCCATCTATACAACCTGCCCCTCTTGCACACACTTGCACACGCCCGAAGCTTGAACACTAACCCTGTCTTTCCCTCCAACTGCTGTTTGTTCATATGCTACTCCTTTGCCGAATCATGCCATTTTTTACTTTTACACTATTTTTTACAGTTCATAATCATATTCCGAGCGCTGGGCATTATCCGAAGAGTGTGGAGTAAGTTGGCGGCTTCTTTACTCCCACCCTCTCTGTGTCTCTCCCACTCCCTCTTTCTTCCCCATTCTCCCCCTCTCCGCAAAAATTCACAGGGCCATTTTTTTTTTTCCATTTTCCATTCAGCCTGTGAAATGTCTCCAGTATAAATACCCAGCCAAAGTATTCCCCAGATTGCAATTTTTTTGTTTTGCCCCCCCTTCTCCACTCTCCATTTATATCAACATCGATAATGGTATTCACTACAAAGACAGTCAGTGTGTCTCAGGGCCCTGACCCTAGAACATCCATCCAAACTGAAAGAGACGCCTCCAAGTTTGACCCCACCAAAATGCACTACTTTTTGGAAGGTTCCGCCGAAAGAGCCGAGTTGCTCAAGTCCTTGACTCAGCAGATGGAAAGAGACCCAATCTTGTTCACCGATGGGTCCTACTACGACTTGACCAAGGAGCAGCAAAGAGCTTTGACTGTCGTCAAGATCAACCGGGTTTCCAGGTACTTGGAACAAGACTCTATCGAAGTCTTTAACAAGAGAATAACGTTGATCAACCAGTTTGACCCGCAACTCGGTACCAGAATGGGTGTCAACTTGGGTTTGTTCCTCTCGTGTCTCAGAGGTAACGGTACCAAGGACCAGTTGAAGTACTGGGCCTTGGACAAGGAAACTTCTCTGATTAAGGGTATCTACGGTTGTTTCGGTATGACCGAGTTGGCCCACGGGTCCAACGTTGCCGGCTTGGAAACCACCGCCACTTTTGACAAGGACAATGACGAGTTTGTTATCAACACCCCCCATATTGGTGCCACCAAGTGGTGGATTGGCGGTGCTGCGCACTCGGCCACCCACTGTTCTGTCTATGCCAGATTGATTGTTGACGGCGAAGACTATGGTGTCAAGACGTTTGTGGTGCCATTGAGAGACTCCAACCACGACTTGATGCCCGGTGTCACTGTTGGTGACATTGGTGCCAAGATGGGCAGAGACGGTATCGACAATGGCTGGATCCAGTTTTCCAACGTCAGAATCCCCAGGTACTTTATGTTGCAAAAGTTTTGCACCGTTTCCAGAGACGGCGAGGTTGTCTTGCCACCATTGGAGCAGTTGTCGTACTCGGCCTTGTTGGGCGGCAGAGTCATGATGGTGTTGGACTCGTACAGAATGTTGGCCAGGATGTCCACCATTGCCTTGAGATATGCCATTGGCAGAAGACAGTTTAAGGGTGACAATGTCGACCCCAACGACGAAAAGGCGTTGGAGACCCAGTTGTTGGACTACCCCTTGCACCAAAAGAGATTGTTGCCATACTTGGCTGCTGCATACGTTGTCTCTACCGGTGCCCTCAAGATTGAGAGAACCATTGAAGACACGTTGAACCAGTTGGACGATGCGGTTGAAAAGAATGACGAGGCTGCCATCTTCAAGTCCATCGATGACATGAAGTCGTTGTTTGTCGACTCTGGTTCCTTGAAATCCACCACCACCTGGTTGGCTGCCGAGGCCATTGACCAGTGCAGACAAGCATGTGGTGGCCACGGTTACTCGTCGTACAACGGTTTCGGACGCGCCTACAACGACTGGGTGGTGCAATGTACCTGGGAAGGTGACAACAATGTCTTGGGAATGAGCATTGGTAAGCCCTTGGTCAAGCACATTATTGCCATTGAGGAGGACAACAAAAAGGTTAGAGGCTCCAGTGACTTTTTGAACCAGTTGAAGGAGTACACCGGCAAGAATGCCTCCAAGGTTGTCTTGGACTCTGCTTCCGACTTGGACGACATCAAGAAGGTTATCAAGGCCATTGAGGTTGCCATTATCAGATTGGGTCTCGAGGCTGCCAACACCGTCAGAAAGGAGTCGTTTGACTTTGTTGGCGCTGAGTTGGTGAACCTTTCCAAGTTGAAGGCCCACCACTACTTGTTGACTGAGTACGTTAGAAGAATTGACGAGTTTGACCAGCAGGACTTGAAGCCATTTTTGGTTTTGTTGGGCAAGTTGTACGCCGCCACCATTGTCTTGGACAAGTATGCCGGTATCTTTTTGACCTTTAACGTTATCTCCACCAATGCCATTACCTACTTGGCATCCACGCAGATTCCAAAGTTGTGTGCCACCACCAGACCCCACGTTGTTGCGTTGACCGACTCGTTCCAGCAATCCGACATGATTATCAACTCGGCCATTGGTAAGTACGATGGTGACATTTACGAAAACTACTTTGACTTGGTCAAGAGACAAAACCCTCCTGCCAATCACAAGGCACCATACTCGGCTGCATTGGAGGCGATGTTGAACAGACCATCCTTGGAGCAAAGACAAAGATTTGAACAGTCTGATGCAGCTGAGGAAATCTTGTCGAGATAAATAAGAAAAGACCAATGTGTCTCTTTTGATAGGGGGTATATGTTTTATTTATGATGTATATTGATTGAATTCATGAAAAATTGAGTGATTTGATGTGGTTATGCAGCGCTTGGCTGTAGAGTGTAGACCTTTCCATTCCTTCCATCCCTTTCCCTTTCCTTTCTTCCCTTTCCTTCCTTCCTTCCCTTCCCTTCCCTTCCTTCCCTTCCTTCCCTTCCTTCCCTTTCCTTTCTTCCCTTCCCCCCTCCATCAACAACAATGCTTACATTTCTTTTCCGTGTATCTGCATTCGTCTTTCTCGGCTATGGTTTCATTCAATCAGTCTCGACCAAACTCCCACCACACTTGGTCAAGTCCGGGCAGTTGCAGTTTCTCACAAACTGTTCCTTGCTCGCCTGCTTGCTCTACATACTCAGCACCCTTTTCGTCCCCGGCGCCCCATCAGCCACGTTCTACAACCTTGCTTCCAACTTGGAGTTCAATGTCATTTTCAGCTACTGGACCATGGTGGCCTTCTTTAGCCACATGGTTCAGGAGGATGACGTTGAAAGAAGCGTGTTTCTTGACTTGAAGGTCCATGCTTTCCCCTACATCTATCTCTTTCTCGACCGCCAGCCCCGGGTCTCCATGTCGCGCTCGTTTGGTATTACTATTGGGTATGTGTTTGTTTACTGGTTGTACATGGAATGGGTGTGTGGGAAACACGTCGGTGATGGCGTGAGTGGATACCCGTACCCATTCTTGAAGGGCAGGGGCGTGGTTGCCAGGTTGGGGTGCATGGCTGTGTTTGCTGCTATCGGCTGTTGCAATTACTTTGTGTTGGGTTTGAGAAACTGGTTTTGAAAAGGGTACATAGATGTGTAGAAGCAAGCGGAAGCCATGCCTACATGCCATGCCTGCATGCCAGCTGCCTTGTGTATATATGTTGTTTGCTTAGCTGCAACAAAATTCCACCACTTTTCCCCACCGCCTCTTCCTCGGCACGTCCACAAATGACACGACAAACCCTCCTCCTCAACACCATCTCGCTCGGTATCTGCGCCAGTGGCTTCTACGGCTGTCTCAACCAGCCACTCCCACCGCACTTGCAAAAGGGCGGTCATCTCCAGTTCCTCACCAATGTCTCCTTGCTCCTCACAATTGGGTACATTCTTTTCCGCACAATCGCCCCACGCTCCAAGCACTTGCCGGCGCTCCACGCCGTGGTGTCCAACATGGAGTTCACCGTGACGGTGAGTTACTGGTCGTTGCACTGGTTGTTTCCCAACAAGATCAACACGGACTCGTTTGAGCGTGACGTCTTGCTCGACTTGAAGATCCACCTCTGGCCGTATTTGTACCTCCTTGTGTCGCGGCCCAAGCCCAAGACGAGGTCAGCCTCGTTTGGTTTGACTGCCGTGGCGTTGGCGGGGTATTGGGGGTATATCGAATATGTCGTTGCTTGGAACCGCCACGATGGCGTCACCCGGTTTGCGTACCCCATGTTGAACGACAAGAGTTTGGCGCAGAGGTTTGTTTGGGTGGGGTCGATTTACCTAGTTGCTTGTGCAAACTACTTGGTAATCAGGGCAGTAGACACATTCAGAATATAAATCAGTATCAAAACATTCAGAATATAAATCAGTATCATAACATTCACTAATAACATTTACTAAACAGCATTCCAACCTTAGCCCGATCTCGACAAGATCTCAGCAGTCTCTTTAGACTGTTCAAATCTTTGTCTTTGCTCCAAGGACGATCTGTTCAACATTGCCTCCAAGTCTTCCGAGTATGGCGCCTTGTGGGTAGCGGGGTCGTTGACATTCTTGACCGAGGACAAGTAGTTGGTGTAAATGTCGCCGTCGTACTTGCCAATCAAGGAGTTGATAAAGTTGTCTGGTTGCTGGAACGAATCGGTCAAGCCAATGACATATGGGCGCGTGGCGAGGCACAACTTTTGTGGGTACTCCAGGGTGATGTACTGGGCAACCTTTTGCGAAATAACGCCATACCTCAAAAATTCGTCAATAAAGGGGCCCAAAATGTTGGTAACATAGTACAACTTGACCAAGTTCTCCAAGTGTGGTCTGGCGGGGGACTTGGCCTTGATTTGGTCATTCAATCTCTCGTTGAATGCCTCCAACAAGTAGTGGTGGGCTCTCAACTTGGACAAAATGACTCTTTGTGGCGAGATTGAGTCCCAAGAAACCGCCGACACGGGGATCAAGTCCTTGGCAAACTTGGAGATCAACCCGGCAATGGCCTTCAACACCCGGTCAACGTCGTCAACGTGCTCAGCCTTTCTAATGACGGCCTTCTTGGCGCGCGACAATTCGGGCGCGTCATTCAAAAACTCCATGGTGTTGTCCTTCAACTGTTTGCCATTCAAAATGGATTGGACAGCCTTGATGATGCTCTTGCCGGCAGACATGGCCAAGACATTGTTGTCACCCTCCCAGGTACACTGAACGACCCAGTCGTTATAAGTCTTGCCAAAGGCATTGTAGGCCGAGTAGCCGTGACCGCCGCATGCCTGTCTGCACTCGTTGATCAAGTCGGCTGCCTGCCAAGTCAAGGTGGATTTCAAGGAACCAGAGTCGACAAACATCGACTTGGTGCCGTTGATGGTTTGCTTCAACAACAACTTGTCCTTGGTGGCCAACGCCTTGTCCAAGTTGGTCAACAAGTCCTCGTGCTGGTGCTCCAACTTGTCGGTACCAATAGCGGCGGCGTACGTCAAGGCCAAGTATGGCAACAACCGTCTTTGGTGCAACATATAGTCCAACAACTTGGTCTCCTGTGGAGAGTCGCTGTCGCTCTTGAATTGTCTTCTGCCAACGGCATATCTCAAGGCAATGGTGGTGAACCTGGCGCCAATTCTATAAGAGTCGGTGGCCATGCCGACTCTGCCCTCCAAAAGCGAAATGTACGACAACTGCTCCAAAGGTGGCAACGTGACATTGCCCTGGCGGTCAACCTTGCACCATCTCTGCAACATAAAGAACCGGGGCACCTTCACCTCGGTAAACTGGATCCAGCCATTGTCGACACCCTGTCTGCCCATCTTGGCGCCAATGTCGCCAATGGCAATGCCGGGCAACAAGTTGTGCTGAGAGTCTCTCAATGGCACCACAAAAGTCTTGACACCATAGTCAACGTCCTTGACAATCAACCGGGCGTAGCAAACGGTGTGGGTGGCCGAGTGGGCGGCGCCTCCGATCCACCACTTGGTGGCACCAATATGGGGGGTGTCAATGAGGAACGAGTCGCTCTTTTCGTCAAAAGTGGCGGTGGTTTCGCACCCGGCAACGTTGGACCCGTGGCCCAACTCGGTCATGCCAAAACAGCCGTACATTTGCTTGACAATGCCCGACTCTCTCTTTTTGGCCCAAAAGTCGTATTGCTTGGCGGTACCGTTACCCTTGATGCAGTTTAAAAACAAGCCCAAGTTGACCAACATTCTAATGCCCAACGAAGGGTCGATAACTGTCATCAACTGCAATCTTCTTCTAAACTTGGCGTAGCTCTCAGTCTCGATAAACTTGGTCATTTGAGCAATCCTCGTGGCCACCAACTCCCGCTCTTGCTTTTGGGTATAGTCAAACTGTTCAGGGCTGGTTTGTAAAAAGGGGTCGCGCTCAATGGACTGGTAGAGACGCAAGACTTGGTTGGACTTGGCTTCGCCGCCCTCCAAGAACTCGTGCATCTCCTTGAGGTCCCAGTTGGTTTTTGCTCGTTCTTGGGCAATGTCGGCAGCCGGGTTGGGGGGGTCGCGCGACGAAATGACATCCTTGACCTGTTTGGCGACGGTGTCGGGGTCCTTCTTGGTTGGTCTGTCTAACAGCTTGGCGTTGGGGAGGAGGGCCATGTTTGGGTTTGGGGTTGGGGTTTTGGGTGGGGGGAAAGAGAATGGAAATATCACATTGTATTTAAGGACTGTGTGGGGGGGGAAGCAGGTGGAGAGTCTCACCAAGAGAAAGAAGAAGAAGAAAAAAAAAGGATTAAGCTCAAGCCGATCACCCCCTCCTCAAAGAGTCCACCTTCAATAGCCGAGAGGGGGGGGTAGACTTTGATCGATTTCTACTTTGAACCCGAGAACTTGGTGGCATTGGCATTGTCATTGCCAATGGTCTCTCAATGCCAGTGTCGTCTCTAAGGTGGTGCAGGGGATTCTGGAGCCGACGGTGTTGTTCATTTGTGGGGTAAAAATCAGAGGAAAAAAGAAGACAATGCATAACCACGGAACAGTCAAGCATAAACCAATAGACCCCCAGGCTTCTGTCCACCCACAACAAAAACAAGCTAGGAAAAATAAAAATCGAATGATTTGTAGAATATATGTGTTTAGAGGGACTGGGGATTAATCGAATGATTTATCAATTCAGAGAGAGAGATACAGCGTCACATGAAGATTGGAGTAGAGGGTCGTCTAGCTTGTGCCGCGGTGAACAAGGCAGAAGTGACGGTCCCCCATTCCGGTGTTTGTCCAAGTGGGAATGTCAGTTTTCCTGCCACGTTGAAGGTGGTGAGTTTGGCGGATATGGATGTGGTGTGGTGTAATTACTGCAAAAGCAATACCTGACTCAACCTCGGCATGAAACTGCTATTCCCCCTTTTCGGCTTTTCGCATTTTTTTTTTGTCTTTTTGGCGCATTTTTGCAACACCACCAACTTGAACTGCAACTCAGAGCCGCTAATGGAGGGAGCAGAAAGAAGGAGAAGAAGGAGAGCAAAGAGGTGGTTTAAAGGAGAAGGAGAAAGAAGGAATGACTACACAGCTCGCCATTGAACTAGTGCCGACAATTTTGTTGAATCTTTTGGGCAAAATTCTTGCCAAACAATCACCGATATAAACAAAAAAGGTGGATGGAGTAGCAGAAGGGAATATAACAGCTGGGAACATATCCTAGAGAGACATTGGGTATACACAAGTGTGATGAGGTTATGGCCAAACAGTATATCCGTCCAAAAAAACACCCGTAGAGAGCAAGGACCATATTAGAGTCGGTAATTTCGGACGAATCACGCGTCATGGCGTACTCGTTTCTACGGCCTCTTCGTAGCTTAGCTGGTAAAGCGGCAGACTGTAAATCTGTAGATCGTGTGTTCGAGTCACACCGAGGAGAGTGCTGTTTTTTTTTCTTTTTTTTGTGGCACTCTCCCCCAGAGGGAGGGAGGGCGGGTTTAGCAGCAGCCACCATTGGGGGGGGGGGGGGAAATACGGCCGCCCATCTTGCCGCTCCCGTTACCCTGAGAGCCCACAACGTAAACGCACAGGGGGATGTCTCCGAAATTCTTGGTCAGCAACATGACCACATTCCCGCCACCCCACGCCCCCCTCATAACGACTTACTAATCAGGGGGGGGGGGGCACGACCGGCCGAGAAAGAGTATAGCTTAGCAGCGGGCGAGGCAGTATAGCATACAGAGATCCTCCCGTAGATCCCTACCAAAGCCGACTTGTATTTGTCCAAAACAATAGCAGGGGAGAGAATGAGTCTTTTTTTGTGGGCGTGTGGGTTTTGCCTGGGCTGGAGACGGGAGGGAGAAGGAGAAAGAAAGAAAAAAAAAATGTTGCCGCTCAAGAAAAGTCACTCATTTCTGCTCCGAGTATTCCAAAAAGTCGTTGATATATAACCCCGGACTCGGCCAACCCAATAGCCCAATTCCCATCAACTAACTCCCCCCCTCCGGCAAACATGGACTCGCAAAAGATTATTGAGGCAATCATTGCCCTTTTATTGCCTCCCTTGGCTGTGTTTATGAAGTGTGGTGCTACTACCCCCTTGTGGATTAACATTGTGTTGTGTATCTTTTTCTGGATCCCCGGTATTTTGCATGCGTTGTACGTTGTCTTGAAGGACTAGAGGAGCTGACTGGTGGCTAAACACACCACTCCTCCTGCTGCTGCTCCAATTCCGATTGGTGTGCTGTTGTTGGTGTGTGTGAGTGTGTGAGTGTGCGTTGTGCGTTGTGCTCGTTTTTTGTTTTTAATACGATGAACCAGAATTACATATCGTGTGGTTCAAGTTACATGTCCCGCTTGTTTTTATAATACACGTCCATAAGATAGGATACAGAGATGGGATACAGAGATGGGAAACAGAGGCATTGGCTATGGTGCAGAGATGGACACCCCAGATCTTTTTCACACTCAATTCCTCGTCGCCCCCCCCTATTTCTCTCTCTTGTAAGCCGCTTCCGGAAAAAGATGTGGGCCAAAATGGCTGGTGTAGAGTTAATCACCAGCAATGCCTAAATTGTTTGGTCTGTGACTGCACAAAAACAGTAGGAGGGACTATGAGACCATAATT
>JAJMCF010001695.1:0-46171 GCA_030585045.1 Zhuliangozyma parablackwelliae | reverse complement strand
TACCACTTGAACATGGGAATCAATTCACAATGTGTGTGGGTGGACTCGAAAGTGTGTCAACGAGACAAGGGGGGAGCAAAAATAATTAGTGAGGAGGCCTATTACAATTGGGCGGGGGGTGAGAACAAGGGGTGAGAGCAAAGGTCCACAGCAGTGAGCAATAACCTCCAACAGCAGGAACAGCATCAGCATCTACCATCAGCATCTACCACACCTCAACCATGGGGGGGGCTAAGAAAAAAAAAATCATCCGGCAATTGGACCTGCATCATTGCGGGCCAGCCAAGGGGGAAGGATCTGCTCCACCAATGCGCACAAAGAGGAGCAAAAAGAGGGTCAGCCCCTCTTTCTCTTTCTCTTTCTGTTGTGGAACATCTCATGGAGCACAAGAAGGGGGAGAGGGTGGATGCACAAATACAAAAAAGAAACAACCTTTTGGGGGGATACACACTCATATAGATCTTCCAGGGCGGGGATTGACCACTGTTGATTGCCATTGTCTTGCACTCCCTCCCCTTAACTCCAACCACAAAACAACCACAAAACAACCACAGTCACAGTCACAGTCACAACCACAGCAGCTGCAGCAGCAGCATGAGCAGCAGCAGCAGCTATCAAACGTATTGTTGCCGATAGGACTGCTTGTTTGTTTCGCCTCCACGGCAAACGTTTGGCCCAGCCGCAGAATTGAGGCGACAAAAAAATCCTTTTTCCTGCTGTGGGGAAGCCACGCAACCCCTCTTTCGCATTCTCTCCTATTTGAGTTACACTATCTCTCTCCCTCTCCCTCCCTCTATATAGTAACAACACTGGAACCAACGTAAAATATACCATCTTTCCCCTCTGTTTCTGTTTCTGTCCCTAACAGCATCCCTTTCACCCCCTTTTCATGGCTGCCCAGAAGAAATATGTCTGCGCCTTTTGCGCCCGGGCCTTTACCCGCTCCGAACACAAGCAACGCCACGAACGCTCCCACACCAACGAAAAGCCGTTCCACTGCATGCACTGCACCAGTTCATTTGTGAGAAGAGACTTGTTGCAGCGCCACTGCCGCACCGTCCACAACTCCAAATTGAACCCAGCAACCTTGCCCTCCAACAAGTCGTTGAACAACCCCACTTCTAGTGGGTTGGTGGTGCTGAGCGAGACCAGCTCCAGCAGTGCAAGCGAAACCGCCACCCCCATCCCCAGCCAGAACCAGGGCCATCCAATGCAGGCTCACCCCATGCTGCAATCGTCGTCGACGGTGGCCCAGCTGGCGGCGCTGTATATCGACTTTGACTCCTTCCACCCATTGCCAATGACTCCGTCAAATAGCCTCAGCATGGAGCAACAGTATAGCATGCAACAGCAGCAACAGCAGCAACAACCATTGCAACAGCAGCAACAGCAGCAACAGCAGCAGCAACAACAGCAACCATTGCAACAACCACAACAGCCATTGCATCTTCCAAAGCAGGACAAGGAGCAGCTTCAGCAGCAGCAGCAGCTGCTGCTTGCATCACCACCACCTAAAGCAATCCCCCCACCCACAGCTGCCAAAAGAAGGAGGTCCACCGAAGAGCCCCACCGCCGCCGCTCCTCCATCTCCAAGGACCCCAGCCACGATTTGGTGCACTTGCTCAGCGTCACCAAAAAGTTAAACACCTTGCTCTCGGCAGCCGACCCCAGGGGCATTGTGCCCCCCGACAGCGTGGGCGACCATTTCCTTATTGGGTACATGAACATTGTCCACGAGTCGCCCAAATTTACCATATTCGACAAGATCCTCAAGGACTTGCTGTACTACCTCAACTCGTACTACAACCAAAACAACGCCACCAGCGTTGTCCCCACAAACATGTTTAAAGTAGACATCACCTACACCATCATTGCCCTCGGGTACATTGTCAACAAGAGCCCCATCAAGGCGGTCAAGTACTTTCGCAAGTCGTGGAACTTGCTCATCAAGCACCTTATACCGCAGTACAACAACAACAACAACTTGCTCGACCAGATTGAGATCCTCAACAACTTGTTTTTGTTGTCGTACGTCTACTTGTACCACAACTTGGAAGCATACAATATCAACGAGGAGGACGCTCAGCAGGACGACGTGTACATCAACAACGAGGTGATTTTAAACTACCTCAATGATATCAGTTTTATCATCATTAGCAACTTGAAGGACCTCACCAGCGACGGCAACTTGGTTGACTCCAACATTGACTTGTTTTGGGATATCTACATTGTATTGTCGGCATACATCAAGACGGCCCCGCCCAAGATTTACAGCTTGTTTTTGACCAAGGTGGTTAAGGGGAACGAGACATTGTTGAGCTTGATGCAAAAGTTTTCCAAGCTGTTTATCAATATGGATGTCAATGACAATTTCCTCAAAATGGTGGTTATCGCAACGCTCTCCAATGAGTTGAAGCAGCAACTGCACCAGCAGCAAACCCAGCCCCCAGCGCAACAACAACAACAACAACAACAACAGCCGCAGCCGCAGCCGCAGCACAACAATGCCATCTTTGACTCCAAAAACACCCTCCACAATGCCATCATCCTCATCAACAAATCCATCAATTTCCACTCCACCAGCCCGTACGAGCCCACGGCAGCCGCCACCAAATTGTTTGGATTGTTTAAAAAGAGCCTCGTGGTGAATTCGCCGCTCAAGTTCCACGAATTGCTAAACAACTACATCTTTATCCCGCAGCACTATTACCAATGGGAGTTGCTCGGGTTGACATTGAAGGAAACGTCGACGTTTGCCATGAACCACGTGTTGATGAACACCATCAACGACCCCAACAATATGCCGAGCTTGGAAATGACCCTCCGGAGCTTTTTTGACTTTAAAAACAATGTCCTCGACATCAACAACAACTTGAGCATTGTCTCAATGCCCATCATATTCCACATGCTGTACTTGAACTTGGGCATGGTTGACCTTGCGAAACTCAACTATTTGCAGATTGCCAGCATCAATATGCTCATGATTGAGTGGTTTTTGATTATGAACAAGGTGTTGATTATGGTGTGGTGCTCGGACGACGTGGTGTTTGGCGACAATTATATCTTGCAGACGTTGGTGTACCTCTTGCTCGACAAGAAGGAGTGTTTGTTGAAGAAACTCAACCTTGCCGAGTCCCCCGACGAGGAGCTCAAGTTTAACCAGAAATGGTTCACCATTGTCAAGACCAAGCTCGACAATATCTTTGTCACCTGGATGGACTTTATCCGGGACCACAATAACAATGGCCATTTCAATAATAACCTCGCGGTGTTAAGACTCAATTTGAACAAGGCGATTCTGGAATATATCCATACCGAGGGCCTCCGGTTTAAGGAGGATGATCAGGTGTATGTGCAACCGCAGCAGCAGCAGCAGCAGCAGCAGCAACAGATACAGGAGCTACCACTGCAGCACCAGTTGCCACAGCAGCCAGTACCACCACCACCACCCCAACAGCAACAAGCATCATACAACTACTCTCAGTATGACGAGCAGAGATATGGAAACATGAGACGGTCAAATTCAATCACGTTGGGTCTTCTTGCGCAAACCACCCTCGACGAGTCCTCGCCATTGACGCTTTCAAGCTCGAGCTCCATCACGTCGATGAAGCATCCACCGCCTCTTCAGCACCACCACAGCCAGCTGCAACCACAATCCCAACCACAGTCACAGCCACAGCAGCAGCAGCAGCAGATTCAGCAAAAGTATTATGGGTACAGCACGTATCCTCCCCCGCCCCCGATCTTATCGTCCATCCCCGGCAGTAATGGCGGGAAACCCGACGTTTTGCTCCCGCCCATTGTCGATCGCAGGGGGGAGGAGCAGGGGTTTGGCATGATGCTTTTAAAGAAGGAATCATTATAGTTTGGACACAAGTATATCTTTATGAAACGGCTTTAGTAACCATAAATCCACCACGCGGGGGTCAATGTGTGCCCCCCGGTGGCCCTGGCCCTGGCCCTGCACCACCGCCGCGTAGCACTCGGCGATGATACGCGCGGGGAGGACAAACACCACTTGCGGCGCCTTTTCCGTCGTGCCCCCTTTGGCTGGGTTCTTCACCTCAGCGTTGGAGCAGATCAACCCGAGAAAGCGGTGTGAAGAGGAGTCGAGCAATGCTCCGCCCGAGGACCCATTCCAGCACGATGCCGAGGTGATGATCATCCCCGGGGCGATGCAGTTGATTACGCCGTGGGAGATAAGTGGCAGGGGCAGTGGCAGGGGCAGGGGCAGGGGCAGGGGCGCGAGGAACAAGCCGTAGCTCACGGTGTACACGGCGTCTCCGGGAGAGGAGAGTGTGGATCCGGATCCAGTGCCTGCTCCTGCTGTGGATCCAGTGCCTGCTCCTGCTGTGGATCCGGTCACATCCCCGTCGAGAAAGATGAATGCGAGGTCAACTTCCTTCAAGGCGTGCACTTGGCCGCGCTCAAGGGTGACGACACCACCGTGGAAAAGTCGTAGTTGGGCCGTGCCGCCCTTGAGGAAAGGCAGCACCACATGAGCGTTGGTGATAAGGACACCCTTTGTGTAGATGCACGCGGTGCCCCACGATTTGGCGCCGTGGGTGTCGGTAACCACTAGAGGAAGCACCCATGACCCGTGGTTGTGATGACTATTGATCTCTCTTTCCAGGACCCAGCACTTGCCACCAACGAGGTCAAGAACTTGGGGGATTGCAATGATGATGGTTAATTCTCCGTCCCCATTTCGTTTCCGCAAATTGCCAAGCACAAGCCCCACCACCACCTCGGCACCGGCACCAGTCCCAGTCCCAGTCACCACCCCGCCATTCATGTTTTCGAGGTACTTCACATCCGAGAGGTAGAACCCGCCGGGGATGGCGGAGCATATACTCCCGGCGCTGACAAAGTCCTGGAAAACCATCGAGTTTGTGAAATTAAACGGGTGCGACGTGACACGCACGGCACCGCCAACCTCACAGGAGGAGAGCTTTCCCAGAATTGACCTTGTCCCAATCGCCGACTTCACTCTCATCTTCAATACTGATATCGTGCTGCTCTTGACCTCGTCGCGCGGGTATATGGCAAACCCCCCTTCCTTGACAAACGACGCATCAAGGGGCGTGGTGTCAATGGGAAACTGCCGCTCTAGCTCCACGGGGTGCCACACCACGACATCCTTGCCCACTTTGGCTACGGTGATGTGATACTGCGCAATGTCGTCGAGGTGGTTGATTGTGTAGATGTGGTTGTGGATCCATACGCCTGACGTGGCATGTACATCATCGTTGGCACTGCTTGTAAACCGTAGCGAGACCGGGGTGTAGTGCATGTGTTGGATACTGTGTGTTCAATTGGGGAGGGATCAGCACAGAAAAAACAAGGGTCGTGCCTCGTGAATATCTTTGCAGCTATTTTTTTTCTTCCTCCTCTTCCTGTTGACGTGTTTTCAAAGTCTGTTGACAAATAATTCTTCAGGCTCTCACACCAACCACAGCAGCAGCACCACACCAATGCATTTCACATTCCTACTCGGCGTACTACTCGTTACGGCGCTTTCTGTGGCCAAGAAGGATTTCTACCAGATCTTGGGAGTCGAGAAGTTGGCCCTGGACAAGGAGATAAAGTCGGCATACCGGCAATTGACCTTGAAGTACCACCCAGACAAGAACCCCAATAATGAAAAGGCGCACGATAAGTTTATTGAGATTGGCGAGGCGTACGAAGTGCTCTCCAATGCGGAAAAGAGGAAAAACTACGACCAGTACGGCGACCCGGAGGGCCGGCCCCAGCACCAGAATGTCGATTTTGGCGACATGTTTGGCCAGTTTTTCGGCGGCCAGCGCGGTGGTGGTGGTGGTGGTGGTGGTGGCAATGTCCGTCGCGGTGATCATGCTCAAGTCAATGTGCACATCCCGTTGGTCAATTTCTTCAATGGCGAAATGCTCGAGTTTGACGTGGAGATGTTGAACAAGTGTGAGACGTGTGCCGGCACCGGGTCGCAGGACCAGCAGCGCCACACGTGCGAGCGATGCCACGGCCAGGGCCAGGTGGTTATGCAAGTACAGCTCGGCCCCAATATGGTGCAGCAGATCCGAACCGCGTGTGACGTTTGTGGCGGGGCCGGCACCACCATCTCGAGCCCGTGCAAGCATTGCGCCGGCAAGGGGGTCACGAGGGGACCACGACACTATGAGATATACATCAAGCCGGGCCAGCAGAGAGATTCGCCACATGTGTTGGAGGGCGAGGGCGACGCGCAGCTCAATATGGAGCCGGGCAATTTGGTGATTCATATCCGGGAAGATCTCGACAAGAGCTGGGGGTACCGACGGGTGGGCAACAATTTGTATAGGACCGAGGTTCTCACGTTGAATGAGTCGGTGCATGGTGGGTGGAAGAGAGTGGTGCCGTTTTTGGACCTGGAGGAGCCGGAGTTGGTGTTGAGCCGGAAGCCCGGCGTGGTGGTGGGCGATGGCGAGGTGGAGACGGTCAAGGGTAAGGGAATGCCCATTCTCAATGAGGATGACGAGGAATTGTTTGGCGATTTGTTTATTGAGTACAAGGTTGTTGTGCCCGGGGGGAAGCAGGCCGCGAAGCCGGCCGCGAAGCCGGCTGCACAGGGGGTGAAGAAGGATGAGCTATAGCCTTGGGAACTGATGTCATGGTTCACAACCCCATATGTATAGAAGAGAATGCTTTTTTGTGTATGTGTATAAACGGTTGCTACCATTAAAGACTGCGCCGACCTTTGGAGCAAAACAATACAGAGCAAAGCAATTCAGAGGAAAGGAGAGGCAAGGAACCCGCCCCGCATGTGGCGGTGTTTCTATGGTGCCGTATAGCAAGGAGGTGTGCTTGTGTTGGACTCCGCGGATCCTTGCGGCTTAAACAATTTTTGGCGCTAAGCGGCATTGTCCAGGAAGAGAATTGGGCAAGATTGTTCTGGACTCACTGGGACGGGGAGCAAGCTTGCGGATATGAAAGGCGCGAGCAGACACTGCCAAGACAAGACTGTGTAGTAGTCGAGGGAGAGAAAGAGGATGATAGCACTGCCAAGACAAGACTGTGTAATAGTGGGGAGGGAGTGGGAGAGGGAGTGGGAGAGACAGAGTGGCTCCCCCACAAAGAAGCAAAAAAAAAAAAAAAAGAAATCTCGATTTACTCAGGCGGGTTCTTCACAAAGGGCATTGCTAGCAAGTGAAAATTAAAGTGCCCCATAGCCCCCAACCACAAACAACAACGTGTATATATATATATATATAGATAGATAGAGGTACATCCAGAACCATGCTAGAATCCAACCACCGGCCTGCACCCATCGCGCCCAACCCTTCCAAGCCCACAATCTCCCACATTGAGAGCAGCGCCAGTCTTGCCAGTCTAAGGTCGGCCGCCTTTGGATTCCACGATATCGACAACGAATACTTTGGCGATGAGCTTGATGAAACTGAGTCGATACTATCAGAGGTGCACTCGATACTCAGCCCTGATTTCCACGTGCCTCCTCCCGCGGTGTCGCAAAAAGCCCTAGCCACCGCGGCTCTCCTCTCAGAAATCAACCACGTCATCCCCTCGTTGGCGGCCACCCAGAAACAGCAGCCAGCCCTGACCATACTAGCGCATTTCTTCTCCAACCAGTTGTTTTACGCCCACAACTTGGTGAGCTTGCCCAGCCAGTTTTTGAACCGCGAGTTTGACTTTGACCACGAGTTGATTTTGAACCCGGAAATTCCTGCAACCAACCACGATGAAATCGTCTCCCAGTTGACTACACTCTATCTGTTGTCGCTCAAGCTCTCGTCGGTCATTTACATGTTCAACTGCTTGCTTGACCGGGTGAATGTGTACGAGTTGACGTTGCACAATCTACAAAGTATACGGTCCCAGTTGGGATACCTCACAACAAACCACCTCTTGGACCAAGTGCACGACGTGTCGGATCAGATCATTGACGGGTTGTACGAGTACAACCTTCTTATCCAAGACTTGACCACCGACGAAACTAAAACCACAGAAAGCAGCAGCGACACGGACTATGAAACAATTGTCAACTTGCGTTTCAAAATCGAGTCCACCTTGAAACTCGCTACTGAAAAACTAACCACCCAGGATGTGGAAAAGTACCATACATTGCTCAACGACAGCATCATTGAGAATAAGGAATGGTGCGGGCTAATCAACAGACTCAAGGATATTGTATAGCTACTGGATAGAGATTCAAATAAAAGCAGACAATGTGATGACAACTTCGCTCCCTCTCCCTCTCCCTCTCCCTCTCTCCCTCTCTCTTCCTTGCTTTCCCTTGCTTCCCCTTGCTTTCCCTTGCTCAGGCAGCGCCACAGCCGTTTGGGATAAACCCTCATCGCATTCACATGTCCGGCACGTTGCACAAAAAAGGAACACACCGCTTACAAATCAACTTTCCTTTCTTTTTTTTTGTTTGCAGTATATAATGGGAAGAAGGAACAAAAAAAGGAGGAGGAGGTGAAACAGCTACCAGCACCAGCACCACCACCACCACCACACCACGATGACAGTCTCTGAAGAATTAGTCCAGATCAGACCTTTAGGCAACACCAAGCTTTTTGAGCCCATCAAGGTGGGTAAGCACACCTTGCCCCAACGTATCGCGTTTGCTCCCTCCACCAGATGCAGAGCCACTGAAGATAATATCCCCACCGACATTTCGGCCCAGTACTACCAAAAGAGAGCTCAGGCACCAGGGAGCTTGCTCATTACTGAAGCCACCTTCTCGTCAGCCCAAGGTGCTGGGTTCCCTCACGTCCCCGGCATTTGGAACGACAGACAAGTTGCCGCTTGGAAACAGATCAACGACGGTATCCACAAAGAGGGCAGCTACAGTTCGATCCAGCTCTGGTGGTTGGGCCGTGTTGCTAGCCCCACCGTGTTGAAGAAGGCCGGTTTACCCTTTGTCAGCGCCTCCAACGTTTACTTCTCCCCCGAGAGCGAACAAGAGGCCATTGCCAGCGGCAACGAGTTGCGGGCATTGACCTTGGACGAGATCCACGATTTGGTCGAGAACCAGTACCCCACTGCCGCCAAGAACGCCCTTGCCGCTGGGTTTGACTATGTGGAAATCCACTCGGCGCACGGGTACTTGCTCGACCAGTTTTTAAACGAGGCCAGCAACAAGAGAACCGACAAGTATGGTGGGTCTATTGAGAACCGGGCGCGTCTTTTGCTCGAAATTGTCGACAAGCTCACCACCATTGTCGGGGCCGAGCGGCTCGCTTTGAGATTATCCCCCTGGGCCACGTACCAAAACGTTACCCCCGAGGGTGAGGAGTTGCACTCGTACATCTTGGACCAGTTGCAGAAGCGCGCCGATGAGGGACACCAGCTTGCGTACGTCTCGCTTGTCGAGCCCCGGGTCTCGGCTTCGTACGACGTGGCGGTGGAGGACCGGTCCGGGTCCAATGATTTCGCCTACAACCACTGGAAGGGGGTGTTTATCAAGGCGGGCAACTATACTTATGACTCGCCCGAGTTTGAGTGCTTGTTGAAGGACTTGGAGAATGGGAGAACGGTTATTGGGTTCTCGAGGTTCTTTATCTCCAACCCAGACTTGGTGGACCGGTTGAAAACCGGTAAGGGGTTGGTTCCATACGATAGAGCCACGTTTTACACCCACGACAACTGGAGGTACAACACTTATGAGAACTTTGGCGAAGAGAAGGAGTATGTTCAGCAAGAGGAGGAGAAGAGGGTGGGCAAGGCTCTTGCTTAGACATTTATAGAATAGACGTTTGATATTGACACCCCCCCCCCCCCCACAGCGGATCAATATAAAATTTTTCCGTTCTTGGGCAAAGTTTCCCGCCCGCCCTGAGCCACATTTCCAGGATTACATCGGCGATAGATTGTCAACCTCCTCCACTTTGCTGACTAATTTCATTGCTGTCGACAAGGAGATATAAAAAGGCTAGCCATCCCTTAGCTGTTGCCCACCACCACCACAATGTCCTTCGCACCACTCAAAGACACTGAGGTTTTCCACCCCATCAAAGTTGGGGCCCACACCCTCTCCAACAAGATTGTCTTTTGCCCCACGACCCGGTTCAGGGCTGCAAACAGCGACGACGACGACAAGACGCGCCATGTCCCCTCCGACTTGATGCGCAAGTACTACTACGACCGGGCACAGTACCCGGGCACGTTGCTCGTCAGCGAAGCCACCCTCGTGTCCGACCGCGCCGGCGGGTACGATGGGTGTCCCAAGATCTCTACCCCGGAGGAGACCCAGGGGTGGAAAAAGGTTATTGACAAGGTGCATGAACAACAGTCGTTTATCGCGTGTCAGTTTTGGTTCTTGGGCCGGGTGGGGACCCCCTCGGTTTTGAAACGACGCGGGCTCGAGTACCTTGCCCCCTCTGCGATCCACGAGGATGACGCCCACAAACGCGCCGCCGACAGGGCGGGGTTGCCGTTGCGCCAGGTGACGGCGCAAGAAATCCACGATATTATCCACCATGACTATACGATTGCCGCCAAGAATGCCGTGGCCGCTGGGTTTGACTATATCGAGCTCCACGGCGCCCACGGCTACTTTATCGACCAGTTCCTCCACGAATGCTCCAACCAGCGCCGGGACCAGTACGGCGGGAGCATTGAGAACCGGTGTCGCTTTGTGCTTGAGTTGATTGACCACTTGAGTTCCGTGGTTGGTGCTCACCGAGTGGCGTTGCGGATATCGCCCTGGGCCGAGATCCAGGGCATTGTCGAGGAGGGTTCGCCCATCCCGGTGTTTTCGTACTTGCTTGACCAGTTGCAAAGCCGGGCCAATGCCGGGAGGGAGATTGCCTATGTCTCCGTTGTGGAGCCCCGAGTGCAGGGAACCGTCACCGCCGATTTAACGACCATCAAGGGGACGAATGAATTTGTTCAGCAAGTGTGGAAGGGGACCCTCTTGAGAGCGGGAAACTATACCTATGACGCGCCGGAGTTTAAGCTGATTAGGCACGACGTGTCTGATGGGAGGACCTTGGTGGGGTTCTCGCGGTACTTTATCTCCAACCCCGATTTGGTGTCCAGGTTGAAGGACGGCAAGGCGTTGAAAAAGTATGAGCGCAAGTTGTTTTACGAGCCGTCAAACTGGGGGTACAACACATATAATGACGAGAGACGGTATGAGGAAGAGGTTGAGAGAAAGCGATTGCCCCGGGTAATCACCAGGCTGGCTGAGTCGAATTTGTAGAATAGATAGAGAACAAACAGAGCAGAAACAAACAGAGCAGAAACAAACAGAGCAGAAACAAACAAACAATCTATAACCTATGTCGTTTTCCAAATCTTTGCCGCATAGTGCTTGACAAACGCCAATTGGTCCTCAATCTTTCTATCCAGCTGCACATCCACATCCGAGGCAAACGACTTGATGGGCAACACCAAAATGTCACTCACGAGTTTGGGAATCTCCAACTCGTGGAAATCCTTCCATGTAATCTTTTGGAGCACCGACGACAAGATATAATCGTTGAAATATTTCAAAATCACATCGGTAAACAACGCCGACCCGGTCCACTGCGAAATCTGCAAGCTCTTTTGGTTCGAGTTGCCCGTCAACTTTAACCTATCGTCCAGGTCCACGAGCCGCAACCTTTCCCGCCTCGTGAGCTCGACGATTTGGGCAATGGCTTCGCGCAACACTGGGTGGCCCGGCTTGGCCTGAATCACAAACTGGCCAAACTGTAACCGCCTCACGGACTCCTCCCTCCACCGCGGCGAGTTCGAATCCGACTCAATCGCCACAATCATGCCAATGTCCATGGGGCTCACATTCTCGGGGGTCCAGTTGGGGATGGGCTGGACCGGGTAGGTGTCAATATCGGCATACACGCCGCCCTTGGCGTACAAGATCAAGTACCGGAAAAAGTCCATCTTCAAAATCACTTCGGGAAGCGATTCAAACGTGTCTACAACCTCGGGGATCTGCGAGTACAAGTACCGCACCATGGTGTGGGCGGTATCGTCGTTAAACAACTCATGGACAAACCCGGGGTTCTTGTATGCCCACTGGGCCTCGCCCTCCTTGAACTTCTGGTCAAATCGCTCGTCATTCAACCCGTGCTTCCAGCTCTGCCAGATATACGCGGGGAACTTGGCCTCCGAGTCGTAGGGGAACAAATATGTCAATTTCTCCCGGAGCGACGCGGTGGCGGGTGGCGTTTTCAACATGCGGATCTCCTCCAAGAGGAGTTTCTGCTGCTTTTCAAGCACAGCGAGTCTCTGCTCCTGCGCTTGGAAAAACTTGCGGTTGAGCTTTTCAATCTTGGCGATAAGCTCATCCTGGTTCTTGGAGTTTTCGTTGGAGAGCAAGTTGGAAAGGCCGAGGATCTTGTCGTTGGGGAGACTGGCAATCACATCCTGTAAATCCTTGGCGCCTCCCAGTTTGATGCTGATAAAAGTGGCCACGCCCACCAAAAGCGCCACGATAAACGTGACAAGACATAGCCTATTGGTTCTATCACGGTGTTTGACCATGTTGCCCACCTCTTTCTTTTTTTTTTTTGTCCTGGGTTGGTGTTGTGGCTGGTAGGTGAGCAAACTGATGCAGTGTCTTGACGTCTTGTCTCTTTTTTTTTTGGGTATTGATTGTTTGTCTGGTGTTGGGAGTTTTGGCTGGTATGCCACGTGACCTGCCAATGAGCCACCCACACCCACCACGAAGGAAAGAAAAAGTAGCCACCTGCAGCTCATCATACCACTCAACTCCCAGATATGACGGAAAAGACAGAGCTATATGGCGGTGCCATCACCATTGACAAGCTACCACTGAACTTTATCGATGTCGCCGAGATACGCCAAGTCCCCGACCACCAAGAGGTGTTTATCATGGAACGCCCCAATTCAGAGGATGGCAACTATGACCATTCGTTGATTATCGATTTGCTATCGGCACTCCCGCAGGAGGGCAACCATACCCCCAATGCTTCCATTGCCAGCCATGTGGAATTTCTCAACAATACCCCGGTGCCGCACAAGATTATTGAAGTGGTGAATGTGGATGGGATTGACCGCCACTTTGGCTGGTTTAACGCGGCTGTGTTGGGGAAGAAAGAGTCGCCGCAGCAAGTTGTCACCTTGTTTTGCTATATCAACCTAGAGAATAAAAACACTGACGTGTTGTTGCATTACAATATCCCGTTCCCAACCAAGGGTGCGTTTACTGGCGACTTTAAGGGCACTGGCGAGGCAGCAAAGGATGTGGCCACGGCGTACGAGTTTTTCAAGAAAGTAGGCACCAGTTTCACCGTTGTTGACTGGTCCTTGTTTGTCGATTGAGTCTGCTCTGCTCTCCTGTTCCTTTCAGGTGTTCCACAATATATGTATATAAACTATAGCTTTCCATTCTGGTGGGTTTTACTCCGCTTTCTCCTTGGAAGCAGGGGTCAAAAACTTTTTGAAAACGGCATAGAGAACCATACCAAACCCAACTAGGATGGCAATCGACGTGATTCCGTTGACCCTGTCAAACGAAGTGGTTCCATGAGGTACCTGGACGAGCAATGTAGAGTCTCCCGTGTTGGCAAAGTGGTAAAACACCGTGTCGTTGGTAAAGTAGCGCTCATAGTTGCCGCCAATGTCGGCCTTGGTGTCAAACGGCGACTTGTCCAACAAGTGTGCCTCCTTGACATTACACCCGACAAACACCTCGGGCGGCGAGTTGAAAATCTTGCTGGGCCCCTGGTCGGTGGAGCTTGGTAGTTGGTACCTCGAGTGCACCGTTAGGTTGACTACGCCCTGAGGGTGGTCAAACTCAAACACAATTTCGTTGCCCCATTCCAGCAACTTGTACTCGGGAAGCTCCAAGTTTTTGTTGCCATTGTTGACGGCAAGCGAGGCGTTGGTGGGGACGTTTTGAAACTCGTCAAAGATTAACGACTTGTTCAAATTGATGTAGTAGTAAAACTTGCACTCGGTGACATCGTCGTCGTGCACCACGGCATCGCCGCCGTTGATGGTGGTGAGTATGGTTGGGTGCAACCCTTGGGCCACCACGTGTGACTCGGCGTCCCCAAGAAGCCGGTGCCTGGGCTTGATGTGAAACATTGTCTTGTGGATGTAATCGTCGGCGTCGTCGCCGTCACCACCACCACCACCAACCTCGGCCTGGCCATCCAAAATCACTCTCAACCCAGACAATACCACGTCGTCCCGCGACGAAATCTTCTTGTCAATCAAGAATAAGCCAACTTCTTTATACTTGTAGTCTTGTGCCGACACTTTGATCTCGGGGACATTGCGAACCACTTGGCGAACCACCAAGCTGCCATACCCAATCGACAATTCGTAATCGGCCTCGTTTGCAAGGTCCATTCCGTGAAAGAGCTTACTCTTGGCCTGTAAATCTACAGGGGTGGAGTCGTGGTAGTAGACCGAGTTCAGGTTGCGGATCCATTCGTGCTCGCCTACATCAATGTCGAGCACCTCGGTAATTGCCCGCGCCAACTCGTCAAAAAACAACACCTTGTCCGCATCGGTCTTCAACAGCTTGGGCGTGACGTAGATGCTTATACCCTGGACTTGGTACCTGGAAAAGATTCCGCTGTCCTTGCCCTTGTCCCTGGCGTCAAAGCTGGCGTGGATGCGTAGTTGGTTGATGTACTGGTACCGTGGCGCATTCACGGTGTACCTGTTCTCGACTTCAAAGGGGTGATCGGGGTGCGAGACTAGAGATACATGGGTGGAATTGAGCGTTTTGATTATATCGTCATGGGTGCTGTGTGCGTTGATGACGGTTGTTCTTTGTCTCATCGCGGTGTTGTCCAGTTTGATGTTGCCTGTTTTATTTTTTTTATTGTTTGTCTCGAGAAGTGTTACCTGGTAGCAGCACATCTGCCAAGAGGAACTATCTGATTGCTAGAAAGAGACACACCCGGGTAATAGGCGGTAAAAATTGTATTAAAATTGAACTAGAGTAACGTAAACAGAAGGGAAGTCATTGGAAAGGTACTGGACACGCATTGGAAAGGTACTGGACACGCATTGCAGAATCTTTGGACACACATTGGAAAAGTAGCCATCCGTCAATACGTATCATTTCGAGGTGCGCTGTAGGATACATTGTTGGTCACCATCATCAACGAGCCCATTAGTAGTCTCCTTATAGTTATTTGCTGGCCCGTGAGGTAATAGTATATCTTTTCCGTCGACTGGGTCACCACCAAGGGCAAAAAGTACCTGGCATAGTATAGACTGATCAAGAGTATGGTGAGGTTGATGATGTTGAATATAATCGTTTCCCCCGTCGACATCACGGGGATGGGCGATGTGTAGTAGTACAAGTTGTAAAGCTCCTTGAGCTTGGTTCTCAGTGCCGTGACGAGGTTGGTTTTGGACATGACTGCGAAAATGGCGGAAAAGACGGAAAAGACGAAAAAGCTTGCCAATTTAATGGGTGTAAGTAGTGGAGACTGGCCAGTTAGACTGGGGTTAACGCCAGCAAGCGTCTCTATGGGTATTTATACTCAGCTTTGTACTTTAGCTTTGTTGCCTGACCACCTCTACATCCGTGGTAAATGATACCTTTAGTTTGTATGCCGGAACACCGAACCGATCGAGCCGCGAAGCGCAAACATTTGGGAAGAAAGAGGGCCATGTTTTGTAACCATTTTTCTTAGTAACTATTGACATTAGTGATGTATATATAGTGATGGCAATATTGTATTATATTATTCAACTTATCCACCTTGTATGTATCCACCTCTTTATCCCAACTGTGGCAGCACTCCTTGGCTCTTGCCGATATGCCACATGCCATCGGCATTTGTTCTCATAACCGTTGCGATATTTTTACGTGAGAATAAACAATTACTAATAAGGAAAAGGTTATGAAGTAAAAGAACAACACTTTGTTGTGTTCTTTGCAAAGTCAGTTTTCTTCTTATGCATTTTTACCTAAAATCCGCTGCTGAAAAGTACTCGCTCCTGCTTCTTCTTCATCTTTTGCTTCCTCTTATCGGTGATTTCCACACCACCAAAATCATCACTGGGTGTTGGGGATGGAGCCTCCGCAACAGGGGGCCTGCCCCACGAGCTAGGGTCAGTAACCTTGACCTCATTCACCCGGGGGATAACCTTCTTTGTTGTCTTTTTCAGCAACGTGGGGAACTTGTTCTCGTCAACGTTGGTGCTGGAGTTGTTCCACCCCGACCGCAACGAGTTCAAACTCGATGTCGAGCTGCCAGCACCGCTACGGCTGCCCAACATGGGCGTCGAGGATGATAATGGTGGTGGTGTCGACGGCGACGGCGACGGCGTGGCGTTCCTGTTCAAGTTTGACAAATAGTTGGGCGTGTAGTTGCTGGGGGCCAGTGTTGTCACGCTCACCACCGACTTTTTGTTCTTGTTGGCCAGCTGCGGCGTTGGCTTCACCACGGTGGTATACTTGATGGGCTGGGTGTTTGGATTGACAAAAGTCTTCTTTGCCGGCTTGTTCAATGCCGGGAACTTGTCGTTGGCGCTGGGCGACGAGCCTCTCACCCACGCGGTGTTGAACACCTCGGCGCTGGACCCGCCCAATACTGGGAACGACTCCCTTTCCTCCATGGACGGCTCCTTTATCACCGAGAGCAAGTCCTGGTGCAACTCGTTCTTTTCAGGAAAGAACTCGGAAAACTCCTTGATCAAAAAGTTCAACTCCTCGGTCGTCTGGTGCTTGAACAAGTTTTGCTTGTACAACTGCAACAACTCCACCGCCTTGATTGTCTTGTTCTTGAAACTATTGTTCAACTGGTGGAATTCGTCAAACTTGTTTTGGTTATAGTTCAAGTAATGCTTGGCTCTCTCTTCGAACCGCTTCTTTTTGATCTCGGGCGACTGCTGCGCGTCGTCGTCCTCATTCATCCACCCCCCGTTGTTGGACCGTTCGCGGAAGGTGGACAATTGGGAGAAATGGTGGTGGCTGTTTGAGCCAATAACAATCTTTTGACCGCCGGTAATTCCCCCATGCTCCTTCAACATGTGCGCCGTGAGGTCCAAGTCGTCGCGAAACACCACAAACCTCTTTTCCACACAGCTGGGGACGGGGCACACATAATGCGCCTTGGTGAAATGGCCATACAATGCATCGTAGTTTCGGTAGTAGTCGGCGGTCTTGGGGATTGTTTGGTCGCAGATGAAGCACCGTTCATGGCGATCTCTGATGTGCACATTCAACTCGTCCTCGGAGTAGAACCGCAACTTGTAGCAGTGCTTGCACTCGGGGTGTCCCGTGAACCCGGTCTCGTCGCCCTCGGTCTGATGCTTTTGCAATTGCTTGTATGTGTACAAGGGTAGCTCAGTCTTGAATGCCTTTTTGTACTTGGCACAGATGGAGCAAAAGTATTTGTTGTGCTCGGTCTTGGCGTGGTCGCTGAGCTCCTTAAATGTCTTGAATGTGTCCTGACAAATGGAGCAGGTGTTTTGCAACAACGCAAGCGTATCCCTCTCGACATACGCTTGCGTAAAGGCTATCCTATGCTTGTCGTTAAACGACACAATCTGGCTGGCGCCAACTTGGTCATATTCCTGGTGTATCTGTTCCGTCATAATCACTCGCTCGTTTTCGCTGCGGCATATGAGACAGGTGCTCTTTTCGTACAATGCACGGTGGCGAAAGGTACACTTGTGGCAAGTGGTGTGGTTGCACGGCATCAATGCGGCATACTGGATCTTTTCAGCACAAATCACACACTGCTCGCCTTCGGGGATCTCTTCCTCCTCTTCTGCCTCCTCCACCTTGGTGCTATCTGGTCTCAGCGTGTATCCTCTGCTGGGCGTCGTCGATCTCTCTGCCCTGCCAGTTCTGCTGCCTCTCGGTTTCCTAGGCTTGACTGAGACGGTTGTGCTTGAGCTGGCTGTGCTTTCTGCTGACATTGTGGTCTTGGTGTTCGTGGTGGTGGTGAAGGTTGAAAATTTTTTGGCTGACAATTGAGCCGTTGGACAGCGCGTAAAACACACACACAGCTACAAACAACACCCAGAGGCAACTAAGCAAACAACACCCAGAGGCAACTAAGCAAACAACACCCTGACACATGCCGCAGATATTCAACCTTAGTGCCACGCTCAACGTGTCGCGATTGCTATACAATCCTAGTCTATGCCTCCCACACATGACGGCCAAATCATTTGACCAGTTGTCCATACCGTTCACCATTCCAAACCACCCGGAAGCCGCCATCAAGGGCGTCGTTTTGGACAAGGACAACTGTTTTGCCAAAGACCACGACGATAAAGTGTGGCCGGAATATGAGGTATGTAAGCCACCTTGCGTAGCAGCAACAGTCTCCGAGCAACATATCTAACCAACCCATCTCTAGCAAACATGGAACAAATTGAAGGAAGCGTACCCCAAGACCAGTTTGCTCATAGTCTCCAACTCGGCCGGCTCGGCAGACGACGCGGACTACGCCCAAGCAAAAGTGATTGAGGCCAACACGGGGGTCGCTGTTCTTCGCCACTCGGTCAAGAAGCCAGGATGCCTTGATGAAATCACGCAGTACTTTGGCAAACTCAACATCCACCCCCATGAAATCTTGGTGGTTGGCGATAGGCTCTTTACTGACATGTTGATGGCCAACATGATGGGCGCCTGGGGGTGCTGGATAAGTGAAGGCGTGGAGATTTCGCAAAAAGTGTTTCCCCGAGTGGAAAGAGAGACGTACTCCAGACTAGTCGGCGCCAACTACGTTCCGCCCGTGCCACAGCCCCATAAGTAAGGGGTTTGTGCATGCAATGGGTGTACTTGAACCATCTTTTGTTAATATTTTTGTATGGCTGGTTTTTTTTTTCTTGCACGCCTCTTTCGCAACATTTCCACTCCAACAAGAACAACCACAAACAGGGCGATATGGCAACTATGGTGCACAACGTCCTCTTTGACCCGGCGCTCCCCGAGGGGCAAAGGATCAATGTTGGGAACAACACAATCATCAACAACATCAACAGCATCTACAACCTCGCTGCGTTCAAGGGCCTCTTCCGTGTCTACTTTGCCCTCTTGTTGGTCCAGTACTTTCTCGTGTATGCCTGTATACCATTCAGCGTCATAGAGAACCGGCCGCCCGTATGCGTCGTGGCATGCTTCTATACATTGATAATGGTATGTGTGTGCATTTGATTGTGTGTTTGTCACTTTGTACTAACGTGTTTCAGTTTATCATCAATGCTCTGATCCTTCCTGTGTGCTCAATGTCGGTTCCTACGTTGGTTTCGCTCCGCTGCACATGTGTGTCGTTTGTGTTGGAGTTTAGCTGTCTTGTACTCCACATTGTTTCTCTAGTGGCAAGCTTGCAAGCCGGCAAGATGTTTGAGCGGGTGAGAGGCAAAGCCAGGAGAGTGGACGTCTATGTCAATGCATTCAACATTTTGGTGTTGGTGGTTTCGGTGTTGGCCACGCTAAGCATTCTTGGCTTGGTGGTGGTTACGCAAAGAGCGTTGGAATACATGGCCAATAGAGTGGACCGAAGATCCGTCAAGGTCGATAACGCGTCAACGGGCTCCGAGGAGTACACCAATAGGTTGGACAAGTTCTACCAGGTATAGCCTCTTGTGCTGACATATGCCAACTCCCTTCCCCCCATATAGTTCAAAACATTTTAATATACAATACACAAAAAATAAATCAAAAGTATGCCATCCATAACGTATCGGCAGCGGCCAAGTTCCTAGGATTGACAGCTTGCGAAATCAACTCCAACACGTTCTGGGTAGCAACGCCCGATGAGACGTGTCCCATGGTCATGACTCGCTTGATAATGCTCTCGACATTTAAGCGGACAATATCGCGCAATTGCTTATCCCTATCGCCGCCATTGTGCTGGGCCAACCACGACACAACCTCGTCTCGGACAAAGAGCGTCAAGTACTGCTCCAAATCCGATTCCGGTTCCATCAATGCCCGGGCAATGCACAAGATGTACACCGACAATATCCCCTCCAACCCGGTTTCTCCAATCAACTTTTGGATGTTTGGCGTCAACCGGAAGGGCACCTGCTCGGCATTGACAAAGATGGGCGTAGGCTTGGCGTTGCTATCTCCCGTGTTGCGACTCGGGATCTTGCATGGCAACATGTCGGACGTCCACACATTGCCTGACCCCTTGTTGACGTGGATCTTTTGCGGCTGTCGGGCATTGACACACATCATGTACGTGGTGAATATAAACGAGGCATACTGCGACGTAAACTGCTTGCGGAACAACCAAAAGTCCTCAAAGCTCGGGTACAAGCCAATGAAATAGTTCTTCAACACCGTCGATGGGACCAACAAAGTCTGGATAGCACTCAAAATCTCCACCCGGATGCTCGAGAGATCGGGCTTGGGTAACCTTTGGTCGTAGGCGGCCCGCAACTTCTCCACCGTGTAGATAAAGGGTTCGTCGCGGCTCTTGCCGCTCTTTTTGCAGAAATCCTCGTACACGCGCTGCAAGGTTATATCCTTCACGTCGTCATTGACAATACGAATATGGGGCGACAACGGAACGGCGATTGGCAACGTAAACTGGATGTTGCGGCGCCGGGTCTCGACTTTTCTCGATATGCTATCGTTGAAGATTCTAAACAACTGGAACACCGACTCTTCACGGCGGCAGTGGCGCGCGGCGGGGAACTGCACCGCAAAGGGGTGCAAACTCCCGTCGTGCCCACGGATCCGCAACCGCTTGTAGCAGGCATTGGTGCCCCGCGCCAAGTCGATTGTGGGCAAAAACCTCTCAATCTTGACAAAGTGGGTGTTGTTGTCCTTGTTCAACAAGTATTGGCCGGGGACTTCAATCTCCTCAAACTTTTGGTGGTGGAACTCGCTCAAGTGCGGACACAAGTTTTCCAAATTAACTTCGGAAAACCGTCTGTCCAACTTGTCCTCCAACCGGTCTCTCCATTTCCTCAACTTGGTGATGTAGGTCTCCAAGTTGGGCTTGGAAACAACCAAATCCTTTTCAAACTCGGCCCGGATCTGCTTGGGCAAAACCGTCTCGGCAAACCGGGTGATGTTGGCTTCTGTGATGGGGGGCAACTTGGCGTCGTCCCGGGGGTTGCCCAACCGGTTCAAGTACTGGACGCCGTCGTTGAGCAATGCAACACCGAGCCTATAAGCGTCTTCGTCCGCAGTGCACTTGAAGCGCTGGTTGATTTGGTCCACCAACGACTCCAACGAAAGGGCCAACAATGGATAAGCTGTTTTGAGGATGCCCATGATTTCTTCAACGTGCTCCAACGGCTGCCGCACCGACTCGGGAACACTAAGCTCTTCGTTCTTGCTCTCCTCGCTGCCGCCACTATTGTTGCCATTGCTGGTGTTGACGCTACTGGTGTTGGTGTTGGTGTTGGTGTTGCCGCTGCCACCGGCACTGCCGCCATTGCTAGCACTGGCTTGCTGCTGGCGTGCCAACTCCACTGCCTGACGTTGCTGGGCAGCAAAGTCTTCCTTCGTCGTGCGGAGCTGGAAGTGCAACGCTTGCGGGTAGCTCTTGGCAATACGCACCAAGATCTGCTTGGCCAATTTTGCCTCCTTGTGCGACAACGATGTCAACAACTGAGGAATAAACGTGATCCAGTACCACACGGGCACTTCGCCACGGAAGTTTTCAAACGCTTGCGCCAAAGTGCCAGACGCATCGTCCAAGCTGATCAACCAAAGGATCCGGGCAAGAAGCTTTCGTGTCTTGCCATTCTTGTACAACCCAGCTGCTTGTAGGTAACAGCTGATGGCGTTGTTGGCGTACACCATATCGTTGGGGTTCTCCTTGAAGCGGCGGTCGTTAAACATGCCCCACTCAGCCCACGCCTTGGGCAAGTTGAGGTCAATCTGCACCGACGTGGCAAACGCCTTGTTGGCCTCGTCCTTTTGGTTCAACTTGTTCAAGAACATCCCCTTCAACGTGAAAAACTCGGCCTTTTGCTGCGTGGCAAAGTACACCAAGTTGGTGTTGCTAATCACGTCGAGCCCCGTGTTCAACTCGCTGGGGTTTTGGTAGTGGCATTTCACCTGCTCCTTCAACTTTAAAAACGCTTCCTGGATCTCAATGTTGGGGAGCTGGTATATCCTCGTCAACTCCTTGATACACACCTCGGGCATATTGTGTTTCCGAGCAACATGGGCGAAACGGTTAATCACCCAAGCAATTTCGTGGAACCCCCGGTACGCATAAGAGTTGGCGTTTCCGGAGTTGGACTGCTGCAACACGGGAATGAATGGCATGTACACCTTGTTGATCACCTGGAACGCATGCTGGCGCCACGTGACCAAATCGTTCCACATGTTGATGTCGTCCCAGATGTTGGGCAACCGCTCTCTCCACACTTGCAACACGCGCTTCAACTCCTGCGACTTTACGTCCAAGTTCTGCGCATTGGTGGTCACCAAACTTGCATACACCTGGCTGGCCTCCATAAACTCAACGTACTGCTGGAATGTGTGCAACAATGGAATGTGCGCGCTGGTGAACCGCCGCGGCAATCCGTGCCACTTGCGCAACGCCAACTGGATACCCTCATCGCATAGTCTCGAAAGGTCCTGCAACGTTTCCTTTTCCTGGCCAAACCCTTGCAAGCACAAAAAGGTTTCAAACACTTGGCGCCTAGGTGTGGGTACGTCCATCACGTTCTTGACGGTTTGGTCGAGCGTCTCTCTGTCGTTATACCAGTCGGCAACGCGCCAGCCACACTCCAACAACAAGTCGGAAAACCCTTCGTGCCGCGCAAGGTCGGTGAGAATGTCCCAGTGCTGCAACTTTTCCGAACAAAGGATCCAGTGGTCCTCCCAGAGGGCGTACTCGGACTCTCCATAGGGTAATGCGCCGCTCCTGGCCTTGATCTGGGCCGTCTCATAAAGCTGCTGCGCCTTATCCCACAAACCAATCTGTTCAAACGACAAAGCGCTAATGGTTTCCGAGTACTTGGCCCGTCTTCTCCACACGCCATAAAACATGTCGTCCTCTTTCAACATGGCGTACAACTTGACAAGCGCATCTTGGGTCACCTCGTGCACTTCGGCATTGGCATTCACCGACGCAATGTTGTCGAGAATATGGATCCCCTGCGACCAGGCATCAAAGTTGGACGCCAAGCACTCCACGGCAAACGGAGGCAACTGGAGTGAATCGACACGCGAAACACCCTCCAAAAGTGACTGCACCACATTTGGCCTGCTGTCGACTTGGCGTGTGTGGTGGTCCTTGGAGAGCAAAATGACCAAGAACCGGGTAAAGTCCAAATGCTCGGACCTGGGGATAGATGTAAACACCACGGGGAACACCACCGACCACGTTTTATGAACGGTTTCGCTGCTTTGGTAAAACATATCAATCAACGGCTCCAAAAGCTCGCTGGCCTTGACGTTGCGGGTTTCGAGCAAAAACTGCGAATGCTGCTTCAACAACTCATCCAAGGCCTCGTTCGACACCTCCATTCTGTCGGGTGACTCGGGCAACGCAAACGTCTCCAAGGGAGCAAGCTTGTTCTCGTCTCCAACCAACGCGAGGGTCTTGCCAAAGTTTATCGAGCCAAACAACAACTGCAACGCTTGGTTCAACCAGGGGTAATCGGCCAAGTACTCCCAGTTTTGTTCCCGGATAACATAGTATAACCGCTTGGAGATATCCTTTTCCAAACTATTGTTCAAAATAGACATTAATTTGCGTCTAATGTCGACATCCACCGACCTGGTCCCCACCATAAATGGCTGCTCCATACGAACCGTGAGCTCGGTGCAGCTAAAAGTGTCGTCCTCAAAAATGTCAACAATGATTTGGTAAAACTCCTTGGACAATGAGGGCTCGCCTCTCACCTCGAAAACCATCATTTTGGACAAAATGGCCGCCTTCTCTTTGGTGGTGGGGAACAAATCGGTTCGAGAAAACACCCAGTTTTTGACAATCTTGATAATCTTTTCGAGCGTATCCTTGTCCAAGCTACGTTCAATCAATTGAGCAAGCAATGACAAAAAGATCCGTCGCTGGTCGCCCAAGTTTGAAATCCTCATGGAACACAAGTTGAGAATCTTTTCAAGCAATCTCGTGGTCATTTTGGCTTCGTACTCGGCATTGTTGCTGCTGTCCTTGTGGTTGTTGTTGTTGCCACCGCCGCCGCCACCGCCGCCGCCGCCGCTGCTGTTATTGCCGTTGCTGCCGCCGCCGCCGCCACTGCTGCCGTTGCTATTGTTTCCCTGGTGGGTGATGGTGATGTGGTCTTTGCAAAGCTTGCTAAATGTCTTCATAATCAGTGGGAGCAACGGGTCCAATGTCGCAGGCTTGTAGTTGGCCAATGTCCACGAAAGGGTAACACCAGCGGCCACCGAAGGCATGTCGCCCAAGTCTTCAGAAACGGTGGTGGTGAGCAACGCAATAAACTCCTTGGCGTCGTCTTCTTCCTCGTCGTCCTCGTCGATGTTGTTTTGGTCGTTAATGGCTTGGAGAATAGTACACAAGACGCGTTGCGACACTTCTTGAATATCGTGGTTGTCGGACTTGATACACTTTTCGAGCAATTTTTGGAGGTACGAAAGACTGGAAACAATCCATTCGGGCTTTTTCCATTCCAATACAACACCCAACACTTCCAATGCGTTCAAACAGTAGCCAAGCAAATTGTTGGAGTTCAAGTCGTTGGACAATAAAAACTTTTCAAAAAAGCTGAGTTTGACCGACACCTCGGGCCAGTGTTGCGGGCTCAACAAGTCGTACAAGATCCCCAACGCTTTTTGTCCAAGCTCGCTTTCTGATGCTCGTTGGGGACTGATACATACGTATCTGATCAAGAACGTGACACATGCCTCTCTCTGACCAAATGGGATGGTATAGTTGGGGGAAGTGGTGAAATCGGCATTACCCTCATCCATCTTTTCTCCACTCTCTTCCTCCTTAACTTCGTCATCCTCTTTAGTTTCTTCCTCTTTGATCTCCTCATCCTCGTCAACTTCTTCTTCCTCCTCCTGTTTTATTTCCCCCCCTGTCTCCCCCACCTTCTTGGCTTTCCTTTCCCAGTACAAAATCAACTCTGCCAACTCAATGGCCAAAACCTGGTTCTCAATCGCCGGGTTGGCAAGAATGGTCAACTTGCCCATGGCAGTGATGATATTGGAAACAAAATGTTCTCGAGCGACAAAGAACAAGTCTGGGTGTTGAACAATGAATTGGTACACATTCAAAACCTGGGTGACGTTGAATCCGTCCTCGGAAATTATCCGGCGCGGCCACTTCAACCAACTCTCGGCCGAGTCAGCCTCGTCCTTCAGCCTCTCCGACATAACTGGCGCCAATATATCCAACGCCTGGCGCACCAAGTGTCTCGTGTCGGCCTGGTGTGTTCTCAAAAGCGCCACAAACACTTGGGTGGCCAATTTGGTGGGAGTTTCGTACGCGGCAATAAAATACGCCGTGGTGACGTACGCCACCTGCTTGGTGATGTTGTCCTCCAACTTGATATAGTTCCAACTAAACTTGATGACATCTTTCCTGAAATCGCCCACAAACGTCGACGCAAGCTTGAGCAACAACGCGGTGACCTCCAAGAGGGCGTGCCTATAGCTATCCATGCTGCCCGACGTGTGGTCGGTTATAATGTCGTTGGTCGATTTCCAAACGTTGGTGTTTAGCTTTTCCAACCACTGCGGCGCGCCATTTTGTGAGAAAAACGCATCCACATTGTAGTTGGTGACAGATTCGTAAATGAAAATTGGGTTAAACACCCGCTTCAAAAAGAATATCTTGGCCGTCAAGTTTGATTTCTCGTCGCTGATAAAATCAACCGTGTGGTTTAAATACGCGACTCTCTTGTCAAGGTCCGCCGACGCCACCACTTTGTTGAATATGAAATCCTCAATCTTGTTCGACACCTTGAGGTGCAAGTTGCTGTGGCGGTCAACCACGCCAAATACCAAATCAATCTCCTTTTCGTTGCGGTGCATATACTTGACAACAAGGGTTTGAAGCTTTTCAACCGCCTGGCCACTCTGGAAAAGCGCCGGTGACGATTCGGTTCTCACGTGGGCAACGTCGTCAACAAACAGGGAAAGATTCATCAACAACTCCTTCTGGGAATCAAACCACTCCTTGTCGTGCTCGGCAATCGACTCAACAAGGTCAACCATATTGGCAAACTTGACAATTTTCACATCCTCGTCGGTCTCGTTCTTGATATCGTCGATAAACACGCCAATCTTGGCTTGCGCCTCCTTGCGGACATTTTCGCACCCACTCATGCCGGCAATCGAGGCAAGCATGTTGCCCAACTTGCGGTTCTTGAAATTCTCCACGAGGTACTCGACGCACTTGTCGGCAAACCGGTTCAAAAACTTGGCCACGGGTTTCCTAAATGGCGAGTCCTGGTGGCGGTCGAGGTGGCCCTCCAAGTACTGCAACGTGTTGATAATCTCCTCCATAAAAGTGTATGCCTTGTTGGGCAACAAGTGGAAAATGTTCAAAATGGCCATCACAATCTGCACCGTGTGGTTGTTGTTGAGGTCCTGGCCGGCGATTTGCCTCAATGTATTGATCTGGGCCCACGCCATCAAATGGTCCAACAACTTTTTGCCAATCTCCACCCTAAAGTACGAGATCAATAATTCCAATAGTCTCGCCAACGCCTCCAACCCAGGAACCGTCAACTTCTTGTGGTCCGACAAGTTCATAAGCATGGGACGCAACCCGTTCTGGAGCAACTCCTTTGGCAACTTGGCGTTCTCCTGCAAGCTCGACGCCAAGCCCTGGTGGGCGGCATTGATAATCTCGGTCGACTTGTTACACAAGGCCTTGAAAAACACCCCCAAGATTCTGATGCGCGCTTCCGCCAACGACCCGAGCGAGAAATCGGGCTTGGTCAATGCCAACGAGAGCAATTTGATGCACACAACCCGCAACTCAATGAGCTGCTTAGAAGTTCTGTATTCGTTCAACCGGTGGACGTTGGCCAACGACTCGTCTTCGGCATCCACCAACGCCAACGCTTCAAGGAGCAACCGGTTCAACTCCTCGTTAAATGTCAAAAAGGTTTCTGGCAACGCAAGACAAAAAGTAATGGCATCAATGTTTCCAATCTGCATGGGGAACGGCAATGCCCGCAACGGCTTGCCAAAGATGGGCGTCAACAATAAATGCTTGCACGGATCCATGATCAAAGCCACGGGGACCTTGGTGGTGTCCGACAACACTTTCAAGCATTCCTGGGCCACCTCGCGCACCAAGGGGGTAGGGCTGGCAAGATCGTAAACCAATGCGCCAACAAGCGTTTGGAATGGCTTTTCCACAACCGTTTCCTTGGTGACCTCGGTGTTGCACGTCTTGAGAAGATCCAACACCAACTCCTTGGCCGACTCTCGCACCTCAAAGGGGGCGGTTTCTGGGGTGTCCCTCAAAATGAAAAAGATGGACCGCACAAGCTCAAACTGTCTCTTGTAGAACCACGCTGGCGGGAGGTTCAAGTCCCTAAACATTGTCTGAAGACCCAACACGCCGCCGAGCTTGGAGTGGTAAAACTCGTTGTAGCAGCAGTGGGTAAACTTGTAAAACATGGAGCGAAACACGGGCGAGTACAATGCATTCTCGTCGGACCCGAAAATGGCAACCGTGGTGTCGTAGATCCTCCTGATCGAGTCGATCCCCTTTTGCCGAACGTCCTTGTCCCAAAAGCTCAAGGCATAGTTCAAGGCATTAAGGAAAACGGTCTCGCTGATGTATGCTTTACCCTCATTGTCGTTGACGGAGAACTTGCGCTCCTTCTTGACCTTGTCCACCACGGATGTGCCCAAGTGCAACAAGGTGAAATGGGTGGTGATGCCGTCAATCAACTTGCTGGCCTCGTCCCTCAACTCGTCAATGGAGACAGAAAAGAACAAAATCTCCAATAGCTTGGCAAAGAGCTTTTGCTGGCGGTCCAACTTTTCAGCGTCCTTGACTCCGCTGGGCTCCAACTCCAAGTGGTTCTCAACCTCGGTCTTTTCCTGCCGCAAAAACTCGACGCTTTCTTGGGCAAACTGGGCAAAGTTGCTGGGGACGGGGGACGTGTTGATAAACAACCGCAAAATAGTGGCCAAGTACTTGAAGGCGCTGATCCTATAGTGCATCTTCAACCTTGGGTCTTCGAGCAACTTTATTGCCGACAGCACCCCGGGGGTGATTGACACTGGCACTTCGTTCAAACCCTGGATGTGGAACAATGCCTTGACTTCCTGGTCCAACGCATCGGAAGCAACCAACTTGTTGCATGGCTTGAAGCTGCGGTGGTTCCTGCCTCCCAACTTGCCCAATATCCTGATTGCCGTGTGCGAGTGCTGGTGGTGGTAGGGGACTGGCTCCAAGTGCTTCCACAACCCCGCCATGATCTCGTCAATCACGGGCTCAATCATGGGGTCAAAATACTCGGCCGTCAAGTTGTCGACACAGAGCTCAAACGTACGCAACCCCTGGCTCACCAACTCTTGCGACCCATTAAGGGCATAAACCAAAGGACGGGTCAAGTGGTTCAAATGCGGAACAAGCACCGATAACCGTACAGGGACAGTCAAGCACAACTCAACGTAGATATCTCTCTCGTACGGCCTCCTGGCATTGGCAATCATCTTGTTGAGATTCTCCAACAACACGGGGAGGATGGGCATAATCTCCTTGTAGAGGTTTTCAAACCTGCCCCCACTAATGCTTCTGAAGAGAATTCGAACCAAGTACGAGTACACAATTGGCTCTTCTGCCTTGGTGCCTAGCCTCAACGATTCAAGAATCAAGTGGTTCAAATGCGGGAGGAGCACCCCCTCGTTGGTGGTGGGGAAGAGGTTGACCGACATGAAACACAATTTGAAAAGACGGATCAAGATGTTGGACTTGATGAGGTCGACTTTACCCAACTGGTCCAAATTATCCCTGAGGAACGAAATCAATATGCTGGAAAAGTTTGCCGACGTCACTTCACTGGCCAAAAAGAACTGGGGCAAGTGGAGCAACGCGGCATTCTCCAACATTGACTCAAACATGAATGGCAATTCGGAACTGACAATTTCGTTGAATGATGCCGGGTCAATGTGCACAAAGATGGTGGCAAAAATCTCCATCAAATCTTTTTCCTCCTTTGATGACGTTATGGGCAAGTTAGGACCGCCGGTGGAAAAGTCAAACGCCTTTTGCGAGATTGCTGGCTTGGGCTTGGACACGGAAAAGAACCGGAGACAGCTTATACCGCCCCGAAACAATGCCCGCAATATGTTTACTTCCTCAACCGAGATCAACTTGGCCGAGTCGTTCCATTTGTCGTAGTTTACGTGTTCCTTGTCTGAGCTCGGTTGTGGTGGCACTGGTGGGTTACAGTTTTTCAACCCAAATATGATTGACTTTAAAAACGTCATCAATGTCCTGAACAAGTACCTTGCGTCTTTCAAGACGTCGGTGTTGGTGCTGGGCAACCCTGAAATGGGCGAGTACGAGTCAATGTTGAATATGTCGACCCCCTTGCTGGTGGTGGTGGTGGTGGTGGTAGTGGCAGTAGTTGTGGTGGTGGTGGTGGTGGTGGCAACACCAGCCTCTTGGTGGTCGACATCCATCACGTCGTCGCTGCCATCCTCCCTGGCGTGTGTGTCGCGATTCCGTTTCGAAGAATACCTCTCAATGGCCTGTTTCGATTCCTTCTCCTTCAAGGTCTTTTTCTTTTCAAACTCGTCGTGCTTGGCAATGATATAGTCGTACTTTCGGTTCAAGCTCTCGAATCGCTTGGCGTACGAGTCGATAATGATCAAAAACAACTGCCTCCCTTCGAGCTTGTTGGGCAACTTCATAATCTTTTCCACCAAGTTTAGCAACAACTTGGCGCTCATGATTTGCACCGTCAATGCGAGCGAGTCGTCCTTTAACAAATCGCAGTATATTCTCACCGTGGACCAGATCTGTTTGGGCGTCAACTCGTTTCTCACATTGTGGATAAAGTCCGCCACCGTGGAGTACGCCAACGGGCGCAACGTCTCGTACGACGTCAACCCGTCGCCAATCAATACCTTTTCGTCAAACAAGAGCTCGAGTTTGGGAACAAATTGGCTCCGGAAATCGGTGGACAAAATGTGTCTCGTTGCGTGCAACAACTCCTTTCTTGCCGCCGAGAGTTCGGCCGGGCAGTCCTGCAACAACCGGAGTATGACATCCGGCACGATCTTGGCCTGGTCGGGTTTCAAAAACTCCTTGGCATAGTTTCTAATGAAAACATACGCCAAAAACGACGCCGCCTTGACTTGGCCCAAGATGAAATCGCAGTAGGCGTGTCTGTTTTTGATCTTGGGCGAGATGGAAGTCACCACGCTTGCCGACTCTGTCCTGTGCTGCCTTTGCTGCTCCACTTGCAACGTCAAGATGTGAACAATCTTTGGGAGGAATGTGGGCAACGAGGTGGGGATGAGCGTCTTGTACGACGAGTACAACGACACCATGGTGATGGGGCACTCGGCAAGCGTCTTGAACGAGTACATTGCCCGGCTCAACGTCTTGGTCACTTCAAACGGCGACATCTCTTCGGTCTTTTCTTCTTGTTCCTCCTGTTGGCTGAAAACGTCCTGCACTGTCTGGTCCATGTCGTCGTAAATCTGGCAGATAATGTCGACAAAGGGCTGGACCTTGTCGGCAAAGTTGGCCTTGTATGCCTTGTGCAAGCTGGTGACGATCTTCATGCACAACACCCCGTTGTCTTCGTTCTCGTCCACGAGGATCGTGATCAATGTATCCAAAATCTCTTCGGAAAACGGCTGGAAGGTGTCGTTCATGATGGAGCGGTGGATGATTTCAAGGATGGAGTTTCTCAACTTGTGTTCGGGAGACGAGCTGACAAACGAGATGGGTACTGCCTGCAAGTTGGCAATAAAGACCGGGACCAAGTTTTTTAAAAAGTATTCGTACTCGGCCGCGCCATTAAAAGTCTCTATGGTGTCCAACAATTCCGATAATATCGCGTGCTTCTCGGTATAGTCATCGTTATCATTAAGCCGAGACACAAACGTGTCGAGCTGCGCTGTGTATGACATGAATAATTGAGCTGCAGCGGCTGTTGTTGCTGTTGTTGCTGTTGCTGTTGTTGTTGTTGTTTGTTGGCTGTAAATGAATGTTTTAGGGAAACGAAAAATTTTTGAAAGTGGGTGGGAAATCGATTTTGCCAAATTTATGGTATGTCACGTGAGATGCACGCGTATGTCATGTGACAGTCGTGCGCGCCCATACGCGTTTACAATGGGAAACTACATAGATGGGGTGGGCCAAAGAACATTCACAGGCTGGGTAGAGCCCAGTAGCATTCATAGGCTGGGTAGAGCCAAAGAGCATTCTAAAAGCCCAGTAGTTCAAGGTTTTCCTTTTTTCCTTTATTTCACATAATATTCAACTAAACTTTCTCCATATTGGGTGGGACCACCACCTGCCGTGCCCTCACTTCCTTCCAGCAGTCCGTGGCAGTGCCCATAAACACAATGATGTTAAAGGCAAACGCCGTCCATGTCATTGCGTCGGCACGTCCACCTTTCGCGGCCGTGATCAACCCCATTGAAGCGTGCTTAATCGTCACCGCCGATGTACTAACCGCCTGGTGCTGTAGCATGGCGCCAAGACCCCAGAGCAACAAGTTGATAAACGCCGCCGCAAGTCCGGCCTTTTTCACCCAAAGTTTCCCTGGGACCAACGGGATCAAGCAGTAGCAGAGCAACAAGAGTCCCACGAGGGTGAGCACAATTGTGGCTAGCAACACTCTTGGGTGGCAGACGGCGCTGAATTGATGCGCCATCTGGACCAAGTCGAGGTGGGAGGACAAGACCGAGATTGAATAAGTGTCAAAGTTGGGGGCGTCGGCGTACGTGGTGCACGCCATGGTCTTGTTCATCGATACGCACACCCCCATATATCCCACGCGCACGGCAATGTCCTCAAGCGAGCGTGTTGACGCTATGCTGGAGTTGGAGCTTGCAGATACGTGGGAGTATAAAGGAGCGCTGCTGTTGAAGCGGTAGCTGAGGAGGTAGACGTTGGAATAGTTGGATGACGAGTCAATGCTGCCGAGGAGGAGGAAGGCGAGCAATATGGTGCCGATAAACTGGATAAGCACAATGAGGAGCACAAATCCTTTGGATAACAAAAACATGGTTGGTGTTTATGCGTTGAGAAGCACCAAAGAGTGCCCTTCTTTATATAGCTGTATTACATCCACACTGAAACACCTTTGGTGCAAAAATGTTGCAGCATTTTTCTTCTCTCTCTCTCTCTTCTGAAACAATTTCTTTCTACACAACTTTTCTTACAAAGTGATAGACAATTCGAAGAAACAACAATGCCGTCAACACAACAATGTACGGCTTGATAATCTCAAACACGCTTCGCAATTTGAAAGTTCCCACAACCGTCTTGCTGCCCTCTATCTCGCCCCATGCTCCCGTCTTGTAGAACGTGTTCATTAGCTTATCCTTTTCGTACCAGATATTCAAGAGCCAGTCTTCAAACCGGGCCAAATCCGTTTCAGACACGGCGTCGACATCCTCTTCGTCGCCCAAGGGGATATCTTCAACCCGCCACCCGCGAATAAAATAGTTGATTTGCTCGGGGCCGTAGCCAAAGATGAAGAACCGCTTCAACGAGTACTTGATCTCGCCATACTCGTTTTCCTGCAAGCCAGAGTACGCCGTGGTGATATCGTAAACCACTTCAACGCTTCCCCGTAGTTTCTTCAACGCCAAGTAGAGGCCACGCACGCGCGGGAGCAACACGTGCTTCAATGGCGCGTGGCCCTTGGACAAAATGTACTCGGCCGATTTCTTGGTGGTTCTATCAGAGGGGACGGTGCCCTCGGGGAACAAGATCAACTCGTACGGCCAAATTTGGGACTGCTCCTTGCCGCCCGGCCACGTCTTGATCTCTTGTTGTGTGCTGGTGCTGGAAACCAAACGCACGCCATTGGCAGGGCCCCTGCCCCGGGCGTTGGCGTCGATTTCCAACAACTGGTTTGTCAACACCACCTTATCCTTTTCCCATTTGCGCGACAAGAACAAAAAGTTGAAATTCTTCATGCCGTAGCCCAACACGGGGATGCCCGACAAGTCCTTGAGGATAATCAACACCGAGTTGCTCAATCGCGAGGTGTAGGTCAAGAACCATAGAAAGAGCCAGTCGGTGTAGATTTGGTGGTTGGACATGACCACGGCGTTGGGCGACAATGCCGTGTGCAAGTTGCCACCCGTTGACACTCTAAATTGCTGCGCGTTGGGCACGCTCTTTTCATCCACCGTGACAGCCACCGTGCACGGGCTGACAAAGGAAGTGAGAAACACCAATAGAATCACGAAATGGGTCTTGGTGTTGTTGATCCAGGCTTGGCGGGTGGCGGAGTCGTGGTGGAAAAGGGTAATTCCCACAATCTGGGTAAACACAATGGCCAAGCACCCGATTATAAATGTTGGGATAATGACGGCCGTTCTCACCACAGCAATTGGTAAGCTGTGCCTGGACATTGCTGGTGGTGGTGCTGGGTGGCAAAGTGGGTGTTTCTATTTTTGTTGGTGGCTTTTACTTTTTTTTTGGGCAATTGCGGAGAGGCCACACACACACCTGATGACCACCACGAATGAGGGTGGCCCATGCTACATCTACAAAGGACTGAGCTTCCCTGATGGCCCACCAACGTTGGCATGCCAGTCCACCCCTCCCCATGTGGTCCAAACAACCCTCCCACCACCTGCTTTCCACCTCTGTTAAAGTCCCCCCCAGGGTCAGCGCCCACCTGGTCATGAGAAACCCAAACGGGTCAAAGCCGACCCTGTAAAGCGTGTTGGTCTACTGTGGTCATTGCTTATCCGCACATGCTGACTAACCCGCCCCAACTGTTTGGCGTCCCTCAATAAGCTTTTTTGTTGCGCTACCCGCTACCGGCTGAAAGGATGGCAGCCACCCCAACAGTGTCGCTATGGCTGATATACCTGGCACCGCTAGGTGTCCCACCCACCCCTTCTCATCGAGGGGTCCCCCCCCCCGCTCCTTTGTCCCCCACTCCCCCGCTCCCCTGTGCGGCACAAGAGAAGCGGGAACAAGAGAAGCGGATTTATAATTTTCTGTATAGCCCCGGACTTGTGTAGGGCTCTGTGGGTGTGACCTCCACGCCGCAGGCATTAAGCCAGGATCGGCGTCCCACTTTCCTCACCCTGGCGTTTCACGGAAAAGAAGACAGAAGACAGATGATGTGGGTGACAGATTTCAACGGCCAACTACAACCACCACACTCTCCTTCTCTCAAGCAGCTCTACAAAGCTTCTTCCCAATGTCGACGCCACCACTTCCACCACACAACGGTAGCAAAAAGCTGCTGCCTGACGATCTGGTATCGCTAGCATCCGATGAGTCACAATGGGATAACCACTCACAGCACCAGGTGAACCCCATGCACCACCACGACGACAACCGATCGGAGGAGGAACAGCAGCAGCAGCAACTGCAACTGCAACAGCTGCAACAGCTGTTGCAGCTGTCTCCGCCGCCACAGCCCGACCCGGTGCTAGGACTCTTGGCAGATCTCGAAAGGAGAGGTTCAGAGCCGCCGCAACCAGTGGAGAAAACACAGACCTCCGCATCGGTCAAAACCAATAGGGTGCGCGCCAAGGATAAGCGCGGGTTGCTCGCCCATATCGTGGTGATTCCCGAATACGAAGACGCGCGCGACTACCCCGCCAGCATCAAGCTCACCATTGTTGCCGTCATTGCATTTGCATCCATCACCGGCCCCATGGGCACGTCCATCATGTTGCCCGCGATTGACGACATTGTCGACAAGCTCAACACCACCGTGTCCATGGTGAATGTCTCGGTGGGCATATATCTCATGTCGTTGGGCATCTTCCCGCTCTGGTGGTCGTCCTTTAGCGAACGGTTTGGCAGGAGGTCGGTGTATATGATCTCCTTCATTCTCTTTGTGGCATTCTCCATCGGCACGTCGTTGGCCCCCAACATTGCCGCCTTGATTGTGTTGCGAGTGCTACAGGGCGGGAGCTCGGCCAGCGTGCAGGCTGTTGGTGCGGGCACCATTGCCGACATGTATGCTCCGCAGGAGCGCGGTAAAGCCATGGGATGGTACTACTTGGGCCCGCTTATGGGGCCCTTTTTGGCTCCCATCATTGGTGGTGCCGTGTCCCAGGCGTGGGGCTGGCGCGCCACCCAATGGTTATTGGTGATTTTCTCCGGGTGCAACTTGGTGTCAATCAGCTTGTTTTTGCCCGAGACGTTGCGCAAGGTGGACAATTTGCAAGCAATAAGACAATTGATGAACCGGCAAGGCAACAACAACACCAACACCAACAACAACAACAACAACAACCAAAATGACGAAAAGGAGAGCCTCGACCCTAGTGTCACTGGCAACGACGACGATACCCCAGACGCCGACCTCGAGCGTATCGCCACCACCTTTAGCAGAGCCAGCTTGAGAACGGCGCAAAGCCACCTTGACAATGAGGAAAGCGACGCGCCCATCCTCGACCCCGTCATGCCCACCCTCTCGCGCCTCACCACAAACATGTCCACCTACTCGCGCCGCGTCAACCAGGAGTACATTGACGGAGAACTACGCAAGTCGCTCTCCAACGTCGTGAGCCACGCACAACCACAAAACAAATGGGCCAATTTCAAGCGCAACGTCTACGATTTGCTTGTGCGGCCCATGCACTCGCTCGTGTTGTTGAAACACCCGCCGGTCATGCTTGTCATTTCCTACTCGGCCACCTCGTTTGCCTTGATTTATTTCTTCAACATGACGATTTCATACGAGTATGCGCGGGCACCGTACAATTTCTCCAACATCATTGTGGGGCTCATGTACATTCCCAACTCGGTCACGTACCTTGCCGCCTCCATCATTGGCGGAAGGTGGAACGACCACTTGTTGAACAAGTACGCCCAGAAACACGGCGAGCTCGTGCCGGAATCGCGCATCTCGTGGAACATTGTCGTGTCGGTGATTTTATTCCCCGCGTCGTGCTTGATCTTTGGCTGGTGCTTGGACTTTGGCGAGCACTGGGTCACACCCTTGATTGGCAGTGCCCTTATGGGGTTTGCGTCCATGCTTGTCATTGGCGCCACTGTCACCTACCTTGTGGATACCTTGCCGGGCAAGGGCGCCACCGGGGTGGCGCTAAACAATTTGATCCGTCAGATCTTGGCCGCCATTGGCACCTTTGTCGTGGAGCCGCTTCTCCGCGCCCTTGGCCCCGGTATCCTTTTCACTATATTGATGGCCATTCTCACGGTGGCGTCGGGAACATTGTTTTACTTGAAGAGAAAGGGTGCCTACTATAGAGAACACTACGACATTGGCAAACTCTATGACAAATTGTGAGCAACCTCTTTAGCTGCCCCCTTTATGGTCAAATTGTGAGCAACCTCTTTAGCAGAGCCCCCTTTATGGTTTCGTACTCCTGTTTGTGTTTTATTATGTCCTTCCCCCCCACCCACACTTTATTCAACGTTTAATATAGACTCGAATATATAGTCCACATTCAATCCCACGCCTTTAAGCTCGTTCAACTGCGGAACCATAATTTTGAGAAAGTCAGCGTAGAGCTTGGCGTCCTTGATTTCGTAGATTGGCTCCTCGGTTTCCGGGTTGACCCCAGCCGACGTGAGCAACGTTCCGTAGAGGTGTCTCTTGACCTGCTTGTACAATCTTGTAAACTCCTCCACGCACCAATTGATCAACCCCGACGAGTCAACGCCGCCCCGCCGCCGCAAGATCGGCGTGATCTTGTTGTCGTATGTGAGAATCGTCCTCTTGACGATGGCCACGTAAATCACCACCAAGTTGGAGAGGTAGTTGACCACATCTATCTTGGTACTCCCCTGGAGCCCCACTATAAGTCGCGACACCGTGGTCGAAAGTGATTGCGATACTGCCTCCAAGTATACGGTTACTCCGTGGTCCAACTGGCCAAACGCGTCAAACAACGTGAGGATGTTTTCAATCTCGTTTTGTCGGAGCTTGGCAATACTGTGCTGCAAATCAAACACAAGTCCCTTGGAAACACTCTCCTTGCGGCTCTGGATCTTGAGTTTGGACACGTCAAGAAGCAACAACTCATCGGTGGTGTTACTGTCCTGCTTCTGCCGACTCAATGCCGACTCAATGGTGCCCAATTTGGACTCAATGTGGGCAATAAGCCCCACCGCTTGGGTATACTTATTGTGGCTAATCTCCACATCCACGTCGTCTAGCCTATCTTCCAACGTCTTGATCTCACTGAAAAAGTGGGTCCTATTATTGAGTTTGACCTGGGTGCCAAAGTCGTGAGACCGGTTTCGCGAGTGTACTCGCGCCGAGATGTCGTGCAAGACGTATTCCGCCGAACTCCGCTTGGTGCCGCTCTGGCGCTTCTCCTCCACTGCTTCGTGCGACCCAGAGTTTCGCATTGTTTCACGGAGCTGGCGCTTTTCCTCGTGCAGCTCGCTGGTTGTTGGAGCCGCGGCCCCCGTGGCTAGCCTCTCCTTGTGCACAACTTCATTGCGGCCCTTGACAAACGCCTCGGTGATTTTCACAAAGTGGTCGTACCGGTCGGTTGAGTAGACATAGCTCAACGATTTGGTCTTGACATTGACAAAGTAGTTCAGCCGGTTATCTTCTTTGGGCGGCTTGATTTGTGAAAGGGTAACGTGCACCAACGGCCAGCACTGAACCGCCTGGAGCCGCGCCTTGCCCTCGGCACTACTCTTTTTCATGCCAATCAACAACAAATCGTTTAGGACAAACAAGTGGGTGGGGTTGCCCGATTTCCACGTGCCGACATTGACTTCGTGCCACCGGCCGGATTCGGCAAGCACGTGTCTGCCTGGAAGTGGTTGGATAAACTTGGATGCTCCCTCAACGTGCTTGAACAACGACTGCAATTCCTTCTGCCACATCTTTTCAAGGACAAGTATGGATGAACGGTCCTTGCGCATTCTAAGTTGGTCTTTGTCCTTTTGTTGTTGTTGCTGCTGTTGTTGATGTTGCTGCAGCTGGGGTTCGAATTCGAGGTCAAGGCGACGCTGGGCCGTGTCTCTAAAGTACTCCAACACTTCATACAATTCCTTGGTTGTGTTTCTCATAGTCATCAACTCTTCCTGGGTTTCCTTCAACCCCTTGGTCAACTCAAGAATGTTCTTTTGGTTTTGGTTGATGTTTTCCTTGATATCTCTTGTAATCACTTGTTTCTGCTTCACCAATGTCTTGTAGTAGTCGTCGACTTCCGCGGCAGACCCTTCGGCCAATTCCTTGAAAATCTTTTGCTGTATCGACAATGCGACTGGTGGAGCTCCTGGCAACGGCGGGGCGTCTGCCTGGGAGAACGACCGTCCACGCTGCCGTGCCAGGGCCGATGCATGGATACTCATTCTTCGGTGTTGTTTTCTGCTGGCATTCATGTCGGCATAAGGGTCGGGCACCTGCAATGAATCGTTGTTCAGTTTGGCGGGGGGCACCTGCACGTTGGCATACGGGTTATGGCCCACATCCAGGCTCATCCATGGCGCCCTGCTCTTTCTGTTTCTCGCCTTGTCGACATTCATTGGGGGGAGGCTACTGCTTGACTGTTTGGAAATGGGGACAACACAGCCAGCACCAAAAAACCACCAAAGAAGAAAAAAAAAAAAAAGCGAGAGAAAACCAACAACAACAACAACAACCACCACCACCACCACCACCAAACAATGTCGCTAACGTCAAAGGAGGTCAACTACCTAGTATACCGATATCTACAAGAAAGTGGATACGACCTAGCGGCGTTTGCACTCAACAAGGACAGCGAGTGTCTGACCTACGAAGACAATGTGAGCATGGCAGACAGGATAAAACCAGGAAGCCTCGTCAATTTGGTGCAGAAGGGTATACTCTATACCGTTGCCGAGAGCGAGGCAACTGGCAGCGAGTTGAGTTTGTTGGGAGCATTGGTGCAAACAGACCTAGATAACATAGACAACTATGCCACCGTCAAGGAGGAGAACGGCGAGGGCGAGAATGGCAGTGTGGAAGCTGAGGTGGTGCCGTTTGAAACCAAGGCATTAAAGCCATACATCGAGTTTGAGCCCAGTCTATGTTCCGACTGGCATCCAACCACCAAAGTGTTTGCATACGGCAAAAGCGACGGCACCGCCTTGATCAATGCGGTGCGGGACAATGCCATTGCCGAGTCGGTGACATTGGCTCACCCCAGCTTGTTGCGGAACGACATAAACATTGTTTCTTGGTCGCCACACGGAACTCTTCTCGTCACCGCGGGCGCCAACGGCGAGTTGCGCGCCTGGTCACCCGATGGCAAGTTGAAAAACATTGCCAACCTGGACAACCAAGCCGGTGCCAACACTGCCGCCATTGTGTTGCTCTGGAGCGCCCACGGCAAGTTTCTCCTTTCGGTGGACTCCAGCAACCGGGTGTCGGTATGGGACGGCAACACCCTTTCGTTGGTGCGAATAATCAACACTCTGAGCGCGAGTGCGAGCGACGCGGCAGTGGTGGCGTCGTGGTTGAATGAGGACAAGTTTGCCGTTACTGGTGCCGACAACAAAATCTACATCTACGACATGGCCGTTCCAGGCGAGTTGCCCCTATTGGGGACGTTGAATGGACACGAGCACAACATCTCGTTGATGAAGCTCTCGGCCACTAGCTTGTTGGCAACATGCTCCGACTATGACTACAGTATCCGAGTATGGAGCAGCGCGTCCTCGCAGGAATGCCTCGAGTTGAACAAGGCGCACTCGTCGCCTATAATATGCTTGGAGTGGATCGGCAACACCTTGCTTTCGGTGTCGATGAATGGCGTGTTGAACTTTTGGGATTCTGGTAGTGGCAAAAAGATCAAGTCGTCCGACTTGTTCAAGCACGAGGCAAATTTCACCACCGAGCAGACAACCACGAGCGCCTTGGTGTTTACGGCGGTGCTATCGCCCAATGAAAAGTACCTCGCTCTTGGCGACGACTATTGCCGTATAAGTATCTGGGACGTTGACCCTGAGCGGTACCAAAATGCGCCCAAGGACTTGGTGCGGTGCCTTGCAATCTACGAGCCAACCATCCCTCAGGGCGTGGCCGACGTGGGTATATGCGACTTGAAATGGGACCACCAATCCAAGCACGTCACGGCTTCGTTCCACGGCATAAAAAGTGTAATTGTAAATATATAAATGTAGACTAATTGTACCTTTCAATTTTTTTTTTTTTCAATCTTTGTATTGACTATATATCCTCTGGCTAAGAGGTGGCCCCTGGCTAAGAGGTGGCGCTTGACACCACGGAGGTGGCGGTCTCGGTGGCAGCTTGGGCTGCTCTCTTGAGTGCGGGGTTGGCAGATGGAAAGACGATATCCATATAACAGGTGGCCAAAGCGACAAAGGCAAACACGATTCTCAAAAATGGTGGCTGCGACTGGTCGTCGGCATCTGGCTTGTTGATGGGTTCGTTGAGGTACGATTGGATGGCGAGGAAGAGCGATGACCACGACAACACTTTGTTTCTCATAAACATAGCTGCCATGGGCAAAGATTGGGCAATCACATTGGCCGAGTCCCGGCGTGGCTTGGCGGGGATATGCTTGTATCTGTAATGGTTAGTTAGTACTTGTGTGCTGCAATGAAGTCCAAGTGTATTGTACATACGGCACTACTAAGTCTTGTCTGGCCTTGGATGACATTGTGGTGTGTGAGTGGTGGTGGAGTTGAACGCCGACAACTTTTTTCTTTTCTTTCTCTTCTTCACCCAAAGTTGACCAAGTCCCGTTGTCCAAAGTGGTGGGACACAATCACCAATACCATGTCAACGGCAAACCTGTTTTGCGATGAGACAGCCGCGTCTTGCTGCTTGTCTTGCTGCTTGGCCCTGATTTTGGCCGCCTTCTTGCCCAAATCCCGCAAAAGAGCACTCTCGTTGGCGTCAAGCGTGTCAACGCGTAGCATTAGTTTCCATATCCACTGGGATAATGTATACTTTGGCGTCACATTCAACCACTTGGTGATGTAGAGGATCAATCTGAAAACTACGGGCCGGTCGAGCGCATAAAAGTAGTCCATATTGGGCGGGTCGTTGTTCAAGATAAAGTGTCGCCATCCATTGGCGTCGTTGGGGATGTGTGGGTCCGCCAATGGTGCCACTGGTAGCTGCTCTTTGATGGCGTCAAACTCTTTTAGTAAATGCATTGCCCATTGGATAAACTCGGGGGACTCAATTGGCAGTGGTGTGCCTGGTTGTGGTGGTGTTTGTAGCTGTATGGCATCGGGCTGTAGATTGTGCACGACAGTGCCCCTCGGAACAAACGCCACCACCGACTCCCGCGCCTCCTGTCGTACCGCATCTAGGTACTGGACCACCTCGCCGCTGGCACCATCAACCGAAAAGACCCCCCTTTGCTGGTGCTCGTCGTGGTCAGAATCATCCATAGTCTGCTGTCACCTAAAGTGTCTTGTCCTTTTTTTCTTATTTTGTCGTAGAGGCAACAACACCCCCAGAAAGCAACACCACCACAACCCACCACCACCACCACAATGGGTCCGAGACTATCGTTGTTAGCGCCGTCGGCGCCCACGGTTGCAGTGTCGTCATACGTCGACGCGTTGACGAGCTACCAATATGTCGAGCTACTAAACAACTCGCGGTTCCTCAAAACCGTCAAGGCCATTGATAAGACCACCGGGAACTGGGTGATCATCAAGATACTCATCAAACCGGGAAACTACGCCATCCAGCTCCAGGAAGTGACCGAACTACTAGTCAAGCAATCGAGTCTCCTCTACCCCTTCAAGTCAGCACTACCCTGGCACAAGATTATCGAGACCGACCGCGCAGGCTACCTCATTAGACAAATGGTGAAAACCAACTTGTACGACCGATTGAGCTTGCGGCCCTTTTTGGAGCCCATCGAAAAGCTATTTATTGCTTTCCAGATGGTCAAGCTCGTGAGCGAATTGCATGCTTTGGGCATACACCACGGCGATATCCGGCTCGAGAACTTTTTGGTAACGTCGTGGAACTGGATTCTACTCGCCGACTTTGCCAGCTTGACCAAGCCCACGTACTTGCCCGAGGACAACCCCAACCAGTTTTCCTTCTACTTTGATGGGTCCGATAGACGGGTGTGCTACATTGCACCAGAGCGATTCTACAGCATCCAGGACCACCCCAAAACCATCTCCAATTTTAACGACGACGGGGTTTTCAGTCTAAAGAATACCGTCAGCGACGCCATGGACTTGTTTTCTTTGGGGTGCGTGATTGCCGAGCTTTATCTCGACGGCGAGCCCACATTTACTTTGTCACAGTTGTTCAAGTTTATGAAAAACGACTACATGCCGGAGATATCAGCAATACCAGACACCAACGTGGTGAGTCTTGTGGGGAAATTGTTGAAAACCAACCCCAGCGAGAGAATGTCTGCCGCTGAAGTCTTGCAGGAGTACCGCGGGGTGTGTTTTCCCGAGTTCTTCCACACCTTTCTTTATGACTTTATGGCGAGCCTCAACAACCAGGAGATTTTTGTGGCCAGCGGCAGCAACTTTGCATCGAGCGACTTGCGGATAAACTATATTCACGACAACTTTGAGCAAATCAGTAAAGCCTTGGGATTCTCGTATGATGAAGCTGCACCAGGCCACACTGAAAATGATGGTGGTGAACACCACGATGCCGTCCTTCCAATGAGGCTAAACTTTCCCACCATGCCACACAACTACCGCGTCCGGCCGCATGTTGCTGAAAGCGAGGCGGCATTGATCATATTGAATGCAGTCACTTCGTTGTCCAAGTCGCTCAAACAAGTATCGTCCAAAATCAAGGCTTGTGAGCTAATGGTTGCGTTGTCTGAAAGAGTCTCTGACGAATCAAAGTTGGATAGAACGCTACCATACTTGTGCTCGTTTCTTGACGAGTACATTGAAGCAGCCGTTTATCAGACCGACTTGCTGGCCGACCACGTGTCTCCCAAAGTCGTATGCCAGGCCCTTTATGCAATCACGTCGTTGGTTATGACGTGCTCGTATATCAGCCCCATCAATGTGTTGGTGTTTCCCGAGTACATTCTACCCAAGGTCTACAGCTTGCTATTGTTGAAAACATCACCCCTGGCACGAAGGATGGTCAACACTGCCGTGTCGACGTGCATGCCCCACTTGGCAACCACCGCCAAGAAGTTTTGGGTGATGAGCAAGGCGTTTAAGAACGACGCTGCTACTGCAAGCAAGGTTGGGGATGCCAACAACAACAACAACAACAACCACGACGATTTGGCAAAGTCGTACACCACCTTTGGCATGACCAAGGACCAGCTAGACCAAAGAGTCAAGGAAATCACAATATTATTGTTGACCGATCCCGAGCCATCGGTCAAGATTGCCTTGCTCAACCGTATCCTCCCCTTGTGCCAGTTTTTCGGCAGTGAAAAGACCAAGGACATCATCTTGCCGCACTTAATATCGTACTTGAACGACTCCGATTCCGGGTTGCGGATGGCTTTTCTCAACAGCGTGTTGGACATGGGACCATACATTGGCGTGCTCTCCTTTGAGCAGTATATTCTCCCGTTGCTTGTGCAGACCATTGGCGACGCCGAACAGTTTGTTGTTTTGAAGGTGTTGGACATATTCAACACGTTTGTCCAGCGCCGCTTGATCAACCCCGAGTCCGAATTCAACGCGTTGGAAATCTATAAGGAGTTGCTTGTCAACTCGATCAATTTGTTGCTCCACCCCAACGAGTGGATCAGACAGTCGTTGCTCAACTTGATTGTGTCGATCAGCGACAACTTGTCGTACGCGGACCGGTACTGTTTCTTGTACCCGTTAATCAAAGGGTTTCTTTCGTACGACGTGATGGACATTAGCTGGAACACATTGTACCCGAGCATCACCAAGCCATTGACAAGACAGGTTTTTGAGCTAACAACCACGTGGTCGTTGAACGCAACACTGAAATCGTTGTTTTGGCAGCAAAAGAACTTTTCCGTGGTCAACCAGAGCAACGCTTCCAGAAAGAAGCTCGTTTCGTTTTCAAAAAACATGGGGAAATCGGTCTACCTTCCGAAACTAAACACCGAAACGGCACCTTTCTCAGGAAACAAGAGCAGCACGAGCACGGCGCCGCTATCTCCCGAAGACAAGCAGTGGTTGTTGAAACTCAAGGGGGTTGGCCTCGACGACAAGTCGCTATGGAAAGTGTATGTGCTCCGCGACTATATCTACCACGTGAGCCGGTCCCACCTTGCCGCAACCACATCGTTCCCTTCCCATACCATACTACCCCGAAATGTCTTTTTCGACATCACCTACAAATCGGAGCTGGTGGCAAAGTCCAGCAACGTGAGGGAAGAGCAGGTCCCCGCCACCAATGGTTCCTCTGACCACAATGGCGTTTCCCTCACCGGGTCGTTGGTGCTTCCAAACTTTAGCCGTGCTACTGCGTCGTTGCAGCTCGTGGAAGCCCATGTGTTTGGCGAGATTGATTCGCATTATTCGAAACAACTATCGGACAGCACATCGAGCAGCCACAAGGTGTTGTTTTCCATCAACAACTCAAAGACCATCACGTCGCGGGTCAAGCACACGTACCGCGGGGGCAACCAGTACATATTGGACTACTTGCAGCATATTGCGTTGACCCCCAGCATCGGCGACTTTGCCGAGTTTGGCAAGGTTGCTGTGTCGAGACCCCGGGACTTCCCCCTCAAGCCCAAGGGAACGCTTGTGGCGCACGTCAAGTGTGACGGGTTGCGCTGTCTCGCAGTAGCGCCCACGTCCGAGTTCTTTGTCACCGGTTCCGAAAGCGGCAGCTTGGATGTGTGGGACAGCTTCCGGATGGAAAAGATTGTTACTGTAAAGAGCTCTAGCTTATCGTTGCAGTTGGGCTCGTGCATCACGTCAATCACGTTCTTGTCCAACCGGTTTGTGCTTGTGGTTGCCACCGTGGACGGTATGCTCCGAGTGCTTCGCGTCGACGTTGTGAGGTCCAAGAACAACAAAAAGATTATCCGGTACTCCAAGCTCGAGTTGATCAGGCTGTTTTTGCACCACGATGCGTACATCACCGACACCAAGATTGACGACGACGTGATCACGGCCATTGATTCCGAGTCGCAGATTCTCCAAATCAACTTGATCACCATGGAAAAAGTTGTGTGCTTGCAGAATCCCCTCATCCACGGCATGGTGACAACCTTCATCACCGGCAAGAGCTCGTGGGTGTTGGCGGGCACCAATGCGGGCGTGCTCACGCTCTGGGACCTACGCTTCAAAACCATTGTCAAGTCGTGGAGGGTAAACGTTACCTTTGGCGACGACAGTACCAAGCACCCCATCAGCACCATCGCCTGTCTTGAGTTGTTGCCGAAACTGGCAAAGTTGTGGGACATGAAAGAGGACTCAATCTGCTTTGCGATGGCCGGCGGCGACGTTCCCTCCGTGAGTATATGGGAAGTGCCCAGCTTTGAGTCCCGCGCCGTGTTTCGATGTGCCACCAACTCGGAGTACCAGAAATATACATTGACCGAAATCCCCAACGAGGTGAATCGGTTCAGCTTGGAAGATGTGGTGTCGCGCCTTGCCATTGACGAGAAGAAGGAGTACAAGGGCGTGTCGGCGATCAGAGCGGCGCGTACAAAGTCTACGGCGTACCTTATTGGTGCCGCCGGCAAGAGAATCGTGTTGTGGAATCTAGACGCCGTCACCGACTCGTCGTCAATCTCTAGCGGCTACAGCTCGACGTTTTTGAAGCGGTTTGTGGGTGCCCAGTTTACGGTTGACGAAGTGCTCCAGAAGCACGGCGCCGGGGACGAATTGCAGCAGGATACAATAGTCGGCGTGGGCCATGTGTATGAGCCCTTTGACATGTTTGTCTCGATCGACGGGAATGGCCATATCAATATGTATAAGTAAAGGGGGGAAAGAATCAAAACCCGATGCCCCGAGAAGCCCACAAAAAAAAAAAAAAAAAAAACTCTATTGTCTCCTTTGCCCCAAGCCAAGAACTCCGCAATTATGGACGACGCAAGGGGTATACAAATCGCATTTGAAGAAGCCAAGAAGGGGTATGCCGAGGGGGGCATCCCCATCGGAGCCGCTCTAGTCGCCTCCGACGGCACTATCCTCGGCCGCGGCCACAATATGCGGATCCAGTCGAAATCAGCCATCTTGCATGGCGAGATGTCCGCCTTGGAAAACGCCGGGAGATTGCCTGGAAAGACCTATAAGGACTGTACGATGTACACGAC
>JAJMCF010001694.1:9307-45396 GCA_030585045.1 Zhuliangozyma parablackwelliae | reverse complement strand
CTGCACCCCCTAAGCCGTGCCGCGATTGCAAACCAGGCCAGGCCAGACAGACAAGGTTGCAGTTCCAGAGATAAGCAAATGAGACTAAAACAGCCCATGCACGCACACACCCATATATTTACACTACACTACACTTGTGCCCTATTTCGGAGTGAGCTTGGTGTACACCAACACGTACGCCGACGGGTCCCTCAACGCCACCCTCTCCTCTATCCTATTGATGTACTCGTCGTCGTAGGTGCACCATGAACTGCCATCGGGCTGCAAGCAGTGGGCCACATAATGGCCCGACGAAATAGACCGGCCCTCGTGGACAATGACGGAAATCAACCGGTACATGGCCGGCGACGTGGTTGCATCCTCAGCATAGGGAGACAAGTCAAGGTACTTGGAGTAGCTGATTGACTGCTTCACCTTGGACGACGAGTTGCCGTTGAATTTGAACCGCTTGAGGTGCACGGTGAGCGTCTCCGGAGCCCTATTGATTTGGGAAATCTTGTTGGCGTGGGTAAACTCGTGGCACTTTTCGCAATAGTACCCCGACTTGTCAATATCGGTCTTTTTAATCACCTCGTTGGAAAAGAAATCGTGGATCGACTTTTCAATCGAGTACTTGCTGCTGCTCTGGAACCGTTTCCGGTTTAAACCGAGCGACAAGTCGTAAAACTCCTGCTTGGTCAGCGATACATTGTGGCACTTCATGCACGTGATGCGCTGGTGGAGCAACCCGCCAAAAATGTCGTATATGATTGACTCGTTCAACTTGTGGCCCTTGGGCGTAGAGTCTTCTTGGAGCCGCGACATCAACGACATGTAGTACTCGTGCGAGTCTTCCTGCTGCCATTCGCTCATGACGCAGTTGATCTCGTCCAACCTCCTAATAATCTTTTTGGGATTGACAAACCGCTTCTTGCCCTCGGGGTGCCACATCTTTTGCGAAAGTTCAGCCAAAACGTGACTCACCGAGCGGGGCTTGACATTGGCAACCTTTCCGCGCGAGATACTGTCGAGGTAGTGCTGCATGGCCGGAATGTGTATGAGGGATTGGATGGCCGAGTTCATATAGCACGTCACGCCTTGGTTGAGCAATCCCACGGGGCCCTTTTCCGGAGCCAACTGCCGCCAGTTTTTGTAGATGCGCGTACTGCCGTTGGACCCCCGGTCGGCGGGGTTTTCGTTGAGTTCGTAAAATGCAAGTTGTTTAAGGGGCTCGGGCTGGTCTTCTTCGGGAGAAGTTGGCGGCGTGCTGGTGCTTTTGGCTTCAGCGCCTGCGACAACTCCCCCCCCCTCCCCCTCACCCTCCTCCTCCTCTTCTTCCTCCTCTTCTTCCTCCTCGTCCTCATTATCGTCCTTTTGGTTCACCAACTGGTCGACTTTCAAGTCGTGCTTGAGCTTCTCCAAGTCAGTGTCTTCATCGTCGTTTTCACGAGAAGATGGCGACGAAGCGCTAGAGCTTTCCTCACCAGGCTGATCAACAAAGTCATCATCATCTTCTTCTTCATCATCTTCATCAACTTCTTCAGCCTCATCTTCATCTTCTTCATCCTCCTTGCCGTCTTTGTTTCCGTCTTCGACTTCGCTCTTTTCTGCCTCGCTAAACCCCGAAAATGGCGACTCTTCATTCAACTCCTCGCCGAGATCCTCATCGGTGGTTGGCGCTGGAGATGGGGTGGACACGGGCGACCCGACAAACGAGCTCTTGCAGTAGTTGAAGATGTTTTGAAGCAAGCTTGGCTTGGCTCTTTTCAATGGCGGCTCTTGCACATCGTCATCATCATCCTCTTCTTCTTCCTCTTCTTCTTCCTCCACTTCTTCCTCCACTTCTTCCTCCACTTCCACTACATCAACCTGTTCAGAGTCCTCTTCCACATCCTCGCCAAGATCCTCCACCTCCTCCAACCTTCTCTTTTTCTTCTTCCTCTCCTGCTTGGTCAAATATCTCTTGCCCGTATAGTTGGCAACCGCCTCTGCCATTGATTTTGGTCGCGGCGACGATACAGGCGCCGGCACACTCGCCTCGGTGGTTCTTCTCGGAGAGGCCAATACGCTCTTTTCAGAACTAGTCCTCTTCTTTGACAAGACAATGTACGATGACGGGACGACGGGGGTGGACGCCGCGTCCTCGGCGTGCTTGGCCGGCTTGAAAGCCAACGGTGTGCTCAAGTACCGATCTAGTATGGGGTTGACCGACTTGGTGGTGGTGGTGGTGGTGGTGGTGGCAGTAGAGATGCTGCCCCTGCCCCTGCCCCTATTGTTGCCGCTGCCGCTGCCGCTGCTGGCGGTGGGTGATTTAATCATTGGAGCAAGACGTTGGTTGAGATTTATTGCAAATACGAAATTTGGGAGGGAGTTCTTTTTCTGTTCCAGTGTGATGGCTTGTTGCTGGTAGTGGTAATGATGATGCGTTACTCTACCCCGAGGTGCAAATTAGTGGTGTGGGGTTGCAAGTCGTGTGTCTCTCTATATAGGTGTGACGAGATGGGCTTCTCGTTGTTTGTTCTCTCTGGCTCTCTCGCTCTCTCTCTCTCTACTTCTGTCTCTGTCTTAGGGGGGCGGGCGGGCGAGACACAGAATCAGCTGCTGCGGGCAAAAAAACCGAAAGAAAAAAAAAAAAATTTTTCCTCTGCGATGGCAAACGAAACAGGAAAAACTCCCTCCCCCTTCAGCCACAATACCAAAGGCTGTTGCAAAACAAAAAGAGGAGCCACCATACATGATGTGTGTGTCATATACGCATATATATCCCATAAAACAGCTAGCTACGGTTTCCCCATATCCTCAGATCACTAATCAGCCAAATAATCTTTGTTGTGCCTCCAAGACAATCAAATCGCTCACCTCACGCTGGCCAATGGTCTTGGCCAACTGAGCAACACCATTGCTCTTTTCACTCACCAGCACGGGGTACTGGTTTCCGGTAAAGAGGATCGCAGCATTCTGGTGCCTTGTATTCCGATGGTGTCTGTGCACCCGATTCTCTTCTCTCTTGGCCCTGGGCCTGCCCAAAAAAGGTGCCCCTCTCGTATGGGATCCCATTGGCGGCTCAAACAGTCTGTTGCCTTGGTGGTGGGGGTGGTATCCCCTAGCGTCACGGCCAGGCCCCACGGGGCGCGCAACCATGGTTCGGTGGTCCATTTCGTCCTGGTACCGCGCATCCCCTTGCTCATCGTACCTCTCCCTGTACCCCTCCCTATACCCTGCTCCCTCATAGCCATCATCATTATCGTCGTCGTAGTTATCATTCGAGGCGGGCTCATCGGTATCGGAAACGCCCCGGCTCTCCAAATCACTCTCATCCATCACCTCGTCGTCCTCCGCCAGCTCAAGCTGTCTGTTTCTCCCGCCACCAGAGCCAAATACAGCGGCAGACGCAGACGCAGACGCAGAGGCAGACCCGCCTTTCATTAGACTTTTATAAAGAACCCGCTCAAATTTGTTGTCCAATCTCCTATCCATCATCTTGGAGAGCACAGCCGATGTGCTCTTGTGGTGCTTCAACTCATTGATCAACTTGAAAACCTGGTCATTATCCTCATCCACCACGTGATACGCCTGGGTGATATCAATCGACTTGGCCTGTTCCTCCTTCGTCACCCTGATCGACGTGTCCCCCTCCTCCTCCAAGTCTGCCTGGAGCAAGCTCTTCATCCACGCAATGGGGTCCTCCACCACCAACATCTCCACCAACTTGTCGTCAATCGAGCTGGCAAATATCTCAATCTCCAACGAGTAGTACTTGTCAGAAAAGCTGCCAAAGTCTCTCCTTTTGGACTTGGGCAAGCTCAGCACCTTCAACCCTTCCTTGCTCTTGCCACCCCTACCCTCGCCCACCAGCACCAGCAGCAGCTGCTGCAGCACCGGCCGCACATACCCATCGGGAAACGTGCGAAACGCGCCAATCTCCACCTTGCCCTGCTTCAACGTCTTGACCGGATCAACCACAATGGCAACGTACGGGTCCTGGAAGTTCTGGTTCAATGCTTGCGTGCTAACGTCAATCCCCGAGAGCCAGCACCCGTACCCCGGGTGCGAATGGTACCACCCCACGATATTCTCCTCCCGATTGCCGCTCCGCTTGTTCGTCTCCAAGTACTGCACCATATACTCGTACCCCTCGGCCTGGGCATTCACCCTCGTCTCGGTGCCCTCCACGGGCAACCGGTACACATCCATGACAATAACCTTGTTGGCCGTCACCTTCCCCACCAACATCCCCATAATCTCAATCGACCCCCCGGCCTGGGCGTGCACCGCCATCTTCATCAACGCTAGCGACGAGATACAGCATTTGGCGAAATAGTTGGGGTCCTGTTTCCACGGTCGCTTCTCCGCCAAAAGGGGATCAACGGGCGGCAAGCTATAGTACTTCTCCTGCTGCTGCTGCTGATAGGAATTGGGGGTGGGCGAGCGATGCAAATCGGTCAATCCAACCGTCCTGCTCTTGACTGGGCCAATACACCCTGACGCGGGGTTCGGCTCCAATGCCTCTGCCAAGTCGTGAAAGCAAGCCATATGGTTGGTGTGTGTGTGTGTTATTGTTTCCCTTTTCTCTCTCTTTTTTTCTCTATCCATACATTTTTTATATACATTCACTAGAAAACAACAGCAATACTTATTAGCAAACATTGGCGCATACCAAATTCATGCCTTTTTGCCAACAGCAGCAACATCCGACTCTGCGGGGTAGTACATGTAACTAGGGATAGGGTACAGCGCATGTGTTGGTGGCGTTTGCATCATGGAAAAGTCGCCATTTTCAAACTGGGGCGGCCGGTAGTATGGCGGGTAGAGGTTGTAGTATGCGGGAGCACCACTATTGCCGACATTACCCGGGCCCCCACCATACCCCACTGGGTCCGCAGGTACGTAGTAGAACATGGGCAAGGTGGCAGTTGCTGCGAACCCGCTGCTGCCGCCGCCTCTACTGCCCTGGCTGCCCCGGCTGCCCCGGCTGCCCGTTGTCGTCTTGCCCATAGGCTCAAGTTGCTTGGTACCTGCCTCTTTACCAGAGGAGGGTTTGACCTCGGTCCCGAGGTCTAGTTGGGTGGCCTCGATTGCCAGCCACGTGTGGTAGTCACCCTTGCCTCTAGACCCGGTGACAACAGTACCACTTGCACCAGCGCCAGCACCAGTGGCAACATTAGTACCAGCACCAGCACCGCTGACAACACCAGCACCAGCACCAGCACCAGGGCGGACGCCAGCACCAGCACCAGTGTCAGCACCAGCAACACCAGAGCCAACCTTTTTCTCAACACTGGGTCCCTTGTATGCCACATAGCTTCTAAACTTGCTGTTTTTGTTGTAACCCCTATTGTGGCTACCAGACACATACCCCGGCTTGAGCTTTGGCCCTTCGTACTTGTGGAAGCGGTTGTCGCTGACATTTTTGGCAAACAGCTTCTTGGTCAAGTGGATCGGCGGCGGCGCCAATGCCACGCGCACGGGCGTGCTTCGGGGAACGGGGACGTGTACCTCGCGGTATTGCACGTGTATGGTTCTCCCACTAAACATGCAGTGGTTCTCTCGCTCAACCGCCCCTGCAGCACTGGACTCGTCCTTGTACTGGATGAATGCAAACGTGTTGCTCGCCTTTTTCACCAAGTTGAGATCCTCAAGCTCCCCATACCGACCAAACCTTTCTTGGAGCTGGGGTTCGGTAACGTCGTGGTTCAACTGGCCCACGAAAATGGAGTACTTGTCAAACATGATCTGGTAGTCGAGCGGCAGCTCGTGCTCGTGGCCGCTTTCTTTGGGTGAGATCGACTTTTCGACATTCTGGGCCCACTCAATCTTGTAGAGGTTTTCCTCCGTCAAGTTGGCATAGGCTCGAATGGCGTCGTCGCGATAAACAAATTTGCAAAACCAGTTCTTGAACCCTCTTACCCCCGTGTTGTACGTACAAATGCCTCCCTTGGGGGTGCTGGGCAACAACTCCTCAATCTCGCCAAACTGGGCCAACCGGTCCATGATGTGTGCCTCGGTGAGGAACGACCGCGAACTCACAAACAAGGTACGGTTTACCTTGGCGGCTTCACACCGGATGTTTCTGCCATCCAACACCGACTTGTGGCCCATTTCAATCGCAAACCGGGACTCGGCGTCTGTAGCGTATTGCACAAATGCATAGGGCCGATTGCTCGTGTCCCGCAACACCTTGACGGTTACCAAATCTCCCCACTGTTGAAAGTGGTCCGTCACGGAAACGCATAGCTCGTCGTCGGTCTTTGTCGCACACAAACTAGCAACAAACACACACGCCGACGGACGGCCCCTCACATACCCAGCTCCCGCTGAGGAATCAGCCGCGGTATTTTTCTTACCGCCATCACTGGTGGATGGATCCACAACCAGGAGGGTGGCGGCGGCGGCGGTGGTTGCGGTGAGGGCGGCGGTGGCGGCCGCGGCTTCTCCAGGGCCATCGCCACTGTGAGATAAAATTGGCGAGGGTGAAGTTGACGATGGCACAAACTTTGCTTCCAAGTTACCCTTCCAGGATTTTGCCGAATACAACGAATGGACCTTCTTTTGGGGCGACATCCTGGTTCCCCGTGCTGGGTAAGAATCGATAATGGCACTTGGCAACGACTCACTCGAGCTGGATTCTAGCTTCATTGTGGTTGTAGCTTTCCAGGGTAGCAGGGAGTAACACAGACGTGAGTTGTGGAAGCTAGGTATCTAGGCTAATTGATTAGAACTGGCAGCGGTGATTGTTGGTTGTTGTTTTGACAGTTGTAGAATGTTGTCAAATTGCAAGGGTCTTTTTTTTTTTTTTTGCTTTGTTTCCTTTCCCTCCCCGCCAAGTTTGGTTGCAAAGTTGGACCGTGATCACCTCACACACGATAACAAGTGCACCAACTAGGGGAAACAGCGGCTAATTATGGTTGTACCTCCCCAAGGCTGTTCTCATACTGATACCACCCTACCTTTACCCGCAACCCAGTGATTAAAAGACATAACCTGTATTGGTACCCGAAAACTATTGTCAAAGAATAAGGACGAAAGGGGTACTTGTTGCTCGAAAAAAAAAACTAGACCATCAAGACAGCGGCGGCGGCGACTCCAGCGATTGCAGCACCAAATGGGTATCTCAAGTTACTGCCCGAGCCCACAAGAAACTGCATAGCTGTATCCAGTCGTGGCGAATTCCAGCCAAAAAACACGGCTCTAAAAACTGCTACCCGTGGCGAAACCACTCAAACCCTAACCTCCCTACTCTCGCGTGTTTTTGCTTGCACCACTTACGAGACCCACCACCTCGTCAGAGCTGCCTTCACCCAGACGAGCCTCATACGCATCGTCTGTATCCGAGACATTCTCGTCTGATGCAATTTCACCTCCTTCCTCATCCTCCTCATCCTCCTCATCCTCATCCTCCTCATCCTCATCCTCATCCTCTTCCTCCTCGCTCAGAGCCTCCTCGCTCGAGCTTTCGTCGTCTCCTCCAAAAAAGTCGTCCAAGCTTTGCAATTTGTAAGCAGGCTTGGGCTTGCCAAACTCCGCTCCAACAGCGGCGCTGTTCATTTGCACCGAAGATATAGCACGCTCGCCAATGGGGCTTGGCGACTTGGTCTTTTCAAACGATATGCCCACACTGGACAACCGGTTCACCTTCACTGGCGCCTCGGTTCTAATCGACGACGGCGGGAGCTTGAGCTGGTCGGCCCAATCAGGAACAACAAAGTAGTGAGCAACAGACTGCCCAAGCTCATTGTCGGCGTCTGCCTCGGCGGCATTGCCCACAAAGGGGACTGGTTTGGGCACTTGCAAAAACAAAGAAGCCAACTGGGCTCTATCGGCGCCCGAGTTCAACAACACATTCATCATACGGGCCCGGTCTCGAGTGTCGTACGACGAGTCGTACTTTGCCAAGTGCAAGGCGTGCGAAAACATCTTGTGCTCCACGCTGGCGGCCAACTGCTCATTCAAATACTCTTGGTTACCCTCCCCCGCCTCTGTTTTGAGCTTGATCATCTCGTGGGCAAATATCTTGCACGCCAATATCAAAATCTGGTACCTCACGCTCTCGTCTTCCTTGGCAAACGACCCGAGTAGTTTCCGCAACACCTCGGGGGCAAATGAGTTTTCGGCAAACGAGGCATACTCTCCAATAATCCAAATGATGCTTGCTCTTGCTTCAGTTCCCAAGGTAATGGATCCATCATTCAAAATGGCCGCCAAGATATAGGTGGTCTTCAACACATCCTGCCTTGCCAGTGCATCGGCCGCCTCCGCCTCGCTCTTTTGCTGCACCAAGTACCGCACCACTGTCAACAACTCACCCAAGACTTGCCCCTGCGACTTTTTGACCTTGCAAAGACACCACTTGAGAATCTTTCGGCTCCATTCCGGCGAAAACTGCGAGCACTTTCCAATGGCTTTGATTGCTTCCTTGCGTACCGCGCCATCTCTCGAGTGCGCCGCATAGTACTTGAGTTCCTCGAAAATGTACTTTAACGTCTGTTCGTTGGCAAGAGACGCTAGTATCCTAATCTTGCAAACTTTGACTCTCACTTGGTCGTGAGGCAGCACGTAAAACTTTTTGAAGCGCGAGGAAAACACATCCCCGTGCTTGCTGACGTACGCCACCGTTTCCAAGGCATACAACGACTCCTCGGTCTGGGCGCCCGCCAATCGCGTCAATATTGCGTCAAGCTGGAACTCTTGGAAAGCCTGGGGCCCGGCAATCGAAAACACCAGCCTCGCAATGCTTATTATAACATTATCCGACGTCAGATGCATCAACCCCTTCATGGCATCCAAAAACAACCCGAGGTCGCTATCCACATGATCGCCCTCGGGCTTGGGCACAAACAATCGGCAATATTCAGTGAGAATGTCAACCACATACGATTGCGACCATTCGTCAAACTCGCCCACCAACGAGCAAAGCCTGCGGAAATTGCCATGCACCGCTTGCCACTTTTTCGACTCGCCCAAGTGTTTGCGGATTCTGTAGTATGACTTTATGGCCGACGACACAACCAGGGCCTCGCTATCGGCGAGCAAATTGTCCAAGTACTCGAGCAACTGCTTTTTCGATCTTCCTGCAAGCTCATACGCCTTGCCGATCGAAATGGCGGTGGCAGCTCGAACCAACGGAGACGGGTCCGTCGAGGTCCTTTTCAAACTAAGGACGAGAATGGGCACGATGGAGCTGATCCGCACCCCGGCCAACGACCGCACAGCGTTGGACCTATGCACGGGGTTCTTTTCGTTCAACGACTTTTGTATCGAGTTGATGGAAAGCAAGGCAGTGTCGGGCTCGACGTCGGCGTACTTTGTCAAATAAACCACAACCAATTGTTTGACTTTGGCATTGGGGCTAGTGACGTTTTTGACCACGTCGGCAAAGTAGGGGAGCCCGTCCTCTCCGCGCGAGATTAGTGAGATCACGCACTTCATCCCGCTCAAAACCTCGCGGTCCGCCCTGGAGCTCAACAACTTGGCAATCTCCTGCGGTCTCGAAGCACTCGGCGTGTCTGTCAACCGGTTGGATGCAGAGACTGCTGCTTCAATGGTGAGCTCCTTTGCCGATTCAATCATCGAAGATATCTTTGACAACGAGTCGCTCATGGTGGTGGTTGTGGTGGTGGTGGTGGTGGTGTTGAGGTGGTGGTGTTGAGAGTTTGAAAAAGAAGAAAAAAAAAACCTAGATACAACTACTTCCACCGCTTGTTCAACTTGTTGGCCGCCGTTTTCATCCTTTTCCCCAAGTTAATTTCCTTTCGGCTCTGGATATACTCTTGAGGGAAAAACTCGCCAATGGTCGACTGCGTGCCCTCGGCCTTCTTTCTGTTCATATCCCGGATCAACGGGATCATCACCTCGTCCACCCTTGTTTGCGACCAATTGACATTATACATCAAAAACGATCGGATCTGATCCAAGTTGGGAACCCCCCACTTGAACTCGGTCTTGTCTGAATCCACAACTGGCGCCGTATATGCTTCGAAAACCACCTTGTCGGGAAAGCTGTCGGGCAAGTACAACTTGCCGTTCTTGATCCGGGTTAGCAAGTTCTTTTGCAAGGGAGTTGTTTCCAGCGTGGTCTTTGTAGACTTTGTGTTGTCGTCAAACCACTGCTTAAACTTTTCCAACAGCCCAAACTCAGCAAGAATCTCCATGGCCAACACTGGACCAACGCCTTTGATTCCCTCGGTGTAGTCGCTTCCTAGAAGCAACGCCAACTCGATCAAGTTGTGTCGAGTCAAACCCACTTTGGCGGCAATATCGTCCTTCAAGTAGCACTCGACGTACTGTTTCTGGTTAAACATGTTTTTGTATATCCTGTCGCCGCCAAACAAAAAACAATCGCTGTCGTCAGTGACAATGCCATCAACAAGCCCTAGCCTCATGAGTTCCCCACACTGTGCTTCTGCCTCCATGGGCGCGGTCATGTATGGTATCCCAAACCGCTTGAGCAACTCTTGCACATCGTTGATCATGGTTTCCGTCACCTCCTCGGCGTCCCGTTTCGCTTTGTGCAACTTTTCCTGGAGCAACTGCTCTTCGGTGACTCTTGTCTCCAACGACGACACCACGGGAGCCACATGGGTGGCCCTGATCTGTGATCTGAGAGTTTCGTGGTCGGCGACTTCGGATTCCATCTGTCGCACCAAATTCTCCTCGTCGTCTTCCTCAAAATCGTAATCAATAACAGCCGCTTTTCTGGATGAATCTTCCTTTCCACCACTTTGGGGGGTTACTGCCTGTCCTACTTGCAGGGGCGCTTCCACAGCCTCTTCACTATGCTGAACTGGTGGGTTTATTTCCTGAACGTCGTCCTCTTCCGCATTGTCATCTCTACCTTCTGTATCGTCAATGTATTGCTGTGCTTCGTGCCAAGGAATCAAGCCTGCACTTTCTTCTTCCTTCTCTTCTTCCCGTTGCCTCACGCCGCGGGCTTCAAACTCGCCAAGGTTGACAAATTTCTCATTATGCGGGTTCAATATCTTCTTGGCCTCGTCCTGAAACCACGCCGGTAGTTCCTGCACCTTTTCTTGTGTATCATCATCTCCAGAGGTAGCTGCATCATCCAAGTCATCGCCACTCTCTGTCGGTTCAAACTCGGCAACCTTGGTGGTGGTGGTGGTGCTGCTGTGGTGAGTGGCATCACTCTCCTTCGCTGCTTCAGTGGAGCCCACACCACTTGCATCTGGTTTGTGAGAACCGCTTCCAGCCAAGTTGATTCGCCCGGTAGTATGGGCGTCAGAATTGAACAAAAAAGACCCACCCAACCTGTTTCTTGGCTCCTCTGTTTTTGATGAAAACAAAAAGGATGAGCCCAAGTCGTTGCCAAAATCAATAGACTGTGCCGGCAACGCAGATTGTGCAAGCTTTTCCTCTTTCTCGACAAGTCGGTAGTAGTCCTTTTTAGACTCCTGAACTGCACGTTTCAACTCTTCGCCATCAACAGCAGTTGCATCCGCTTCCTGTTCATAGTTGCAATATATCGACTCGATCAATGCCTTTTGGAAATCGGCATCCTCCTCCGTCTCGCGCTTCGCTTCCAAAGGCACGTCTTCAAAGTCCGAATCGCTGTTTTCGCTTTGCTCATTATGGGCAGTCTGGTATGCGGCAACTTCGCGCGTCACCTCAACCTCATTACCCTCGTCATCTAGGTGTATAGGGTTGGCCTTGGACGACTCGCCCTGTAACGACAACGTCCAGCCGTCGTCGTTCTTGACGAGTGCATACTTTCTATCCTTGTCTCCCGCCACTCTCTTTGACACGGTGCTGTCTCCGCCCATGCCAGTCACATCCATGAGTTTCTGCGTATAGAAGTTGCGTCGCTGCACTTGCTGGATCTGGAACCGGGAAAAGTCCATGCTGTTGGGGAACAACTCTTCGAGCTGCTCCTTGCGGTACCCCATTCTCAACCTCGACTTCAACCTCAAGTGGTTCAAGATCATGTACTGGGTGGCAATCGGGAGTGCCTCAAACTCTTTTGATTTGGGGTCAATCTCGTTGATATTGATGCCATCGACGTGGTCGAAATCGTCATACATTTCCATAAACTCGTTTTCGGGCATGATTCTCGCGTCATTCCGGGACACTCGAAACTCGGAGAGGTCGGGCAAGTGGTATTCATCCGTCTTTCGAAACCGCGTGTGGGTTGAGGATGTTTCTTCTGCCTTCACCTTTGGCGACGCTTCACTGCGTGGCGGTGCATTCATTGGCAAATCCTCAAAATACACCATATCCTCGTCATCGTCATCGTCCTCGTCTTCACCCCCCCTTTTAGCCTGCTTCTTCACTGGCGACTTGAAGTTGCTTTCAGCCTGCCGCTGGATCTGGATTGCCAACAACTTCTGCGCCGTCTCACGCGTGCTCTCAGCCTTCTTTAGCCTCCGGTTCTTTCTCTCATTGATTGTCTGCCGCTTCAACACCGGCACTCCTCCATCAAACACAAAGATTGGTAGTATTCCAAAGTACAACAACTTGCATATCCGTCGAAAGAACCCGACAATGTGCGACTGCGGTAGCGCGTTGCCCTCCTGGTCACGCACCGCTTTGAGGAACTGGTAGATCCAAATGGACGCGTCAACCGCGAGCTTCTTTCTAGATAGCGCCTCTAGCCTCACTGGCCGGGCCGCGGGGCCGGCAATGTCCCATAACGATTGCACTCCCATGGTGTAGGTAGTGGCAGATCTTGGTTGTAACTGCTCTTCTCTTCTCTTCTCCTTGCTATGTAACTTGCTCTGTAAGAAACATCCATGCCTCACAGTCGGGCCGAGACACACAACTTTTCTTTCTGACTCTTACTACCAGATTAGGACAAGATTCCGCATGTGTGGGGAGACAACACACCAAGATATATAATAGACCCTGCCCGCTCGCCCCCATTGAGTTTCCCACCACCACAAGGATGTCTCAGAAATTTATCAAGTTCCCCTCGAGGAGATCAACCGTTTATTCCCACAAGGGAATTGTGGCGTCGACGCAGCCATTGGCCAACGCGGCTGGGTTGAAAATATTGGAAAAGGGCGGCAACTGCGTGGACGCGGCCATTGCCGTTTCTGCAGCATTGGTGGTTACCGAACCCGCATCCACCGGCATTGGCGGCGACTGCTTTGCCTTGTACTACAAGTTGAACGACAAGCTGGACCCCAAGAGCGGAGAGGTGTTGGGTTTAAACGGGTGCGGCCGCGCCGCCAAGGGTGTTACGCCACAAGACGTCTGGAACGAGCATAACCAGGGCGAGCCCATGGGGAGGATCCCCTACACCTCAGTGTTTTCAGTCACTGTCCCGGGGGCAATTGCCGGCTGGGCGGATGCCCACGAAAAGTGGGGGTCCGGCAACGTGTCGCTCAGGGAGATTTTGGAGCCGGCAATCACGTTGGCCGAGAATGGGTTCCCCGTATCGGAGTTGGCAAGCCGGGCGTGGAGAAACTCGATCCCGAAATTGTTGAAGCAAAACCCCCATGTCAAGAACAACCCGCTTGTGCTTGATGGAAATCGGGGTCCGAATGAGGGCGAGTTTGTCAAGAACTTACCGGTGGCCAAGTGCTTAAAGTTGATTGGCGACGGCGGCAAAAAAGCTTTCTACGAGGGACCCATTGCCGAAGCAATTGTCAAGACCACGGCGGCAAGAAACCACAAGCTCAACCTTGCCGACTTGCAGTCGCACACTTCCACCGTGGTAGAACCGATCAAGCTTGATTTCCAGAAGCACAAGGTGTGGGAGATTCCTCCCAACGGCCACGGGTTGGTGGCGTTGTTGGCATTGGGTGTTGTTCAGGAGCTCCACAACACGGGCAAAATTGATTTGCACCATTTGGAGCACAACTCGGCCGAGTACTTGCACGTGTTGATTGAAGCGTGCAAGCTTGGCTTTCACGACTCGGACGAGTATGTCACTGACCCTGCCTTCAAGGACATCCCCGTTTCTTCGTTGCTTCACTCCAAGTACCTCGGCACTCGCGCCCAGTTGGTCGATTTTGGCAAGATCATCGACGGCAAGGTCATGACTCACGGAGTGCCCGACCCCAAGCACAAGTCGGATACTGTGTACTTTAGCGTCAGCGACTCCAACGGCGAGGTTTGCTCGTTCATCAACTCGGTGTACCAAGGGTTCGGGTCCGGCATCTTGGTGGAGGATTATGGGTTCTGCTTGCACAATCGCGGCAGCAACTTTAACCTTTCCCCGGGCTTGTCCAACTGCTTGGAGGGAGGAAAGAGACCGTACCACACGATTATCCCCGGCATGATCACCAACGACGACGGGTCCTTGTACGCTGCTTTTGGCAACATGGGCGGGTTTGCCCAGCCGGTTTGCCATGTCCAGCACGTGTTGAACATGACCTTGTTTGGCATGACCCCCCAGCAGCTGATTGACTCTCCACGGTTCGTTTTGGACCGGCACAACGACGTGTCCACCGATAGAGGCCGAGGCGCCGACGGGCCCGTGAGCACGCCAATCACCGTGGTCCAAGTTGAGGATGGCATCAGCAACGACGTTGTTGCCCAGCTTCGCGCGTGGGGCCATACGGTTGAGGTCTTGGAGGGGTATGCCAGACAGACTGTGGGGCGGGCCCAAATCATCAAAAACGAGTCAAAGGATGGGAACTTGGTGTGGGCCGGGGGCAGTGATATGAGAGGCGACGGAGCTGCGGCTCCGTTTGTGTAGTTGTACGAGGGTGAGTATTTACAGATCTCGCCGAGGGTGAGTATTTACAGATCTCGCCGAGGGTGAGTATTTACAGATCTCGCCGAGGGACGCAATGCAATGCAATGCAAATCACATGGACAATCACAGATTCATCTGCTAGAACATCCTCTTTGCCGAAGCCGGTACAGGGGGCATGGCAGCCCAGGGGTGCTGGTTCTCGATAAGCATGTGATCCAGACCCCCCCGTTGCTTCGTAACCAGATCAGGCTAAACTATTTTCTGGCTAAGGCGGGAGAGGGCTTCTCACCTTCTTCAGCCGCGTTTGTTTTTTTCCTTCTCTTCTTTCTTATCTTATATAACTAACGAGGCGCCCGTGTTCAAAGGCTGTTGCAAAAGTACAACAACAACAGCCAATGATAAAAAGTGGTCTGCCACACACATTCTTTTCAAGGAGGAGAGACGACAAGTCAATCAAGTCTCAGTATTCCGAGACTGACGGTCCGCCGCCGGTGTATTCCCTCCTCCCGCCGCACAGATGGACCATTGTGATCAACAGTCGTTTCTGGACCAATGGGTTGAGGATATTCGTGTCGAGCGACGCAGCTAAAAAGTATGAAGCCTTCAAGAAGAACGCCTCTCCTAGGGTGCTTGAATTGCAGGTCCAAGGCTATGGGGTTCCCTTATTCAAGACTATTTCCTCTCTGGATGACGCCTTTCTTACATTTCACAAATACATGCCAACAGAGAGGGAGTACCACACATACTGCACCGTCAAGAAGCAGCTTCGGATTGGGTACGACGCCTATGTGTTTGATTTCACCCCTGACCCTACGCTGCCAAGTGCCAGGTTTCAGGTGGTTTTGTTCTCACATCATGTGTTGCCGATACACGACTACATCTACCAGGGACAACGGTGCCGCTGGATTGACGAGTCGTCGATGGGTGGATGGAAAGCCAAATACCGGTTCAAACACTATATCCTAGCTGCTGGGCAGTCGGCATTGACAGACAATTGGGACGGAAAGAGTGACTGGTTGGCCAGGAACAAGCACAACATGTTGTTGGACAACACGCACCAATCGGCGCATGCACCAGAGGCAACGACTCCCAAGCCGGAGTACTATGGCTATTTCTGCGACGGGGTGTTTGGCGAAGCAGTGTCTTTTCTTTCCCCGGGCTGTGCCGAGTTGGTGTTGGAGGATAGGGCCAGCCGCCAGGCCAGGGACTATGAGAGTACCTTTTCGCTCGAACAAGACCAGTTGGTCAAGGTTTGCATTGCCACGGTGTTGAAGAGGTGCAAGAATATCGAGGAAGAGGCCAATCAAAGGTTGATGTGAGTTGCTAATTGTTCACTACTGTGCCAGCGTAAATCAGATGAAATCCTAAAACCTTATTGTGGCTTTGTCCCCTAATCATTTTTCTTCTGATAACTCCGTCCCCCTTTCTATATAAACCCCACCCAATTGCCCGTATCGACGATATGCTCCCACCAGATAAGTGGTTCTAGCAGAAATGCTGGAGAGTGACGATGAGGAACCACCGGCGTACACCCCCAGACTGAACCATGCCCCGATCACAGGTGCCACCACCACCACCACCACGGCCACCACGGCCAACAACCAGCCACTGTATTTGCAATCTCGCCCAGGCGGACGGTCTATTGTGATCAGCAACCGTTCTGGGGCTGGAGGGTGTAACATTTTTGTTTCTCCCGATGCCCTTGAAAAGTACCACGCCTTTCGAGGCAATGACTCGCCGCATGTTGCCGACTTGCAGAGACAGGGCTATGGCGTGCCGTTGCTCAGCGCCGTGTTGCACCAGTTCCCCGGGAAGTTTATAACCTTTCGCAAGTACGTGCCGCCGCAGGGGCATGACCAGTTGTTTGACATTCAACGCGACTACTTTGAATATTGTACCGTGAAAAGAACCCAGAACCAAGGGTACGACACCTATGTGTTTTCATTCACCCCGAAACCCCACACCCCCGACAAATCCTTCAAGGTTGTGTTGTTCTCGCACCAGGTGTTGCCCATCCACGACTACTACTACCGCGGGAAACGGTACCGGTGGATCGACGAGAGTTTTGTGGGTGGGTTCCGGGAGAGCTGGGAGGTAAAGTACGGGTTCAAGCACTATGCCTTGGCTAATGGCCAGCCGGCGTTGACTGACCATTGGATCAGACAGAGCGACACGTTGAACAAGTCGTCGAAACTGTACTTTGCAAGCCTGCTCGGGCTGAGAAAGTCAGCCGCGGCGAGATCTCCCCGGCCTGAGTACTATAGTTCTCGCTGCAACGCCGTGCTTGGCGAGGCTGATACCCCCTTCAAGTTGGGGTACGCCACCTTGGTCCTCGACAATGTGGCAAATCAGGTCGAGGCTGATTATGAGAGTATATTCTCGCCCACGAAAGATGACTTGGTCAAGGTGTGTATCGCCACAGTGTTGAAGAGACAAAAGAATATTGAAGAGGCTGAGAGAAAGTGATGGATTGAAGAGGCAGAGAGAAAGTGATGGATAGAAAGCTGGCAAAGAGTAAAAAAAATAACTAGCTGATAGCCAGCTCTAATATATATATTCTAGTTGTTGACTCTTTTCCTGCCCCCCCTACCACAACTTCAACAAGTCATCCCAGTCGTTCTTCTTTCTTCTGTTCCAATAACTCTTTTCGCCGTGGATAAACTCCCATTCACCTTCGTCTAAAGGACCGGTGCCCTTGAATGTGAAAAACTTGGGGATGTGTTCCTTGCCCGCATCCTCGATTTCCTTCCTTCTCACTCTCTGCTCCTGCTCCAACTTGTTCTTCACCTCTTCTGCCTGGTCAACATCGCCCTTTTCATAGAGTTGCAAGTCGGGTCTGAATCTCGAATCGGTTGGTGGCAAATGGCCCTCCTCCATCGCGGTGATCTTGTTCAAAGTCCCGGCAAACGTGGTGAAGCCATACTTTTTTTGGTAGTTGTTCACCAACTCGCCCGCTTGCCACACCGTCTTTTCGGTGGTGTTGGTCTTTAATGTAAACGACTCGGTCCAGTTACCATCCAAAGTGTAGGGCAACTCCTTCTTCTTGCCGTCAAATGCCTTGACAGCCACGCCCTCGGACCGGCCGCTCCACATCCCGCCTTTACTAAACTCAGCCACGGCCCTGTACCCCGTGGAAGACTTGATGGTGATTGACCCGCTGGGCTCGGCATACGTCTCGCCGGCAATGATGTTTTTGATCATGGTGGTGGGCGATGTCCATGTAAACACCTCGCCAGTCACCTTGTCGGTCAACACAACCGTTCCCTTGGTGGACACTTCAGACTGTTTACCCCAGAACTTCTGCGAGGGCGACAATGCATAGTTCATGGTCCAGTTCTCAGTGTCGACGTGAAAGGCGAAAACCGGTGGCCGGTGGCTAACCTTTTCGGAAACCAACCGGAACCCAAGGTCTTCACGCACAAGCTCGTAGGTCTCGCCCAATAATGGCGTGAACGGTTTCCGCTTGTTTCTCTCCTTTGCTCTTTGAGAAGAGAGGTGACTCAAGGCAAATGCCGCCACCCGCAACACCTTCTCGCCCGACTCGTCCTTAAAGTCCGACCCCAATGCGTTGCTGACAACTTCGGGGTACTCGAGCATCTCGGCAAACTTTTGCAACACCGTGGTGGGCTCGTTGTAGGTGACGGGCATGGCAATCGTCGACAAGTCCTTGCCGACATTCTTGCGCACAAAACTCAACAACGACGGTGGCGAGTGCTTGCAGATGGGCACGTCCGAGTTTCTGTCAACGGGGGCGTGGGGCAATGGGTACAAGTTGTCCTCCACGGTGGGGAGCGGCAACTCGTTGTCGGCGGCGACATTGGTGGTGCCTGCAGCGATCCCATCCTTGGTTATGGTTGTTACTGGCACCAGCACCACCTCGTCGTCGTCGTCGTCTTCCTCCTCCGAAGAAGTTTCGGCGGCGTCAATGACGTCTTCGTCTGCCTTGCCGGTGTCTTCCAAAATGAACACGCCATCTTCAAAGTGGTCTTCGGCGTCTTGGAATTCGGAGGAGAATACCGATTGGGTATCTCCGGACCCAGCCGACTTTAAGGCATAGTCTGGATGGTGGGTCTTGGCGAGCAACGCCAAGACGTCTTGGTGCACTTCATTCGCCAAACTGGATGGCTGCTCGGTATTCAACTGGGCAAGCTTGTTGGCAATAAGCTGCAACTCGCTCAGGGCAATGGCTTCAACCGGGGCAGCAGCGCCATTGACTTGCTGCTGCTGCTGTTGCTGCTGCTGTTGCTGATACTGTTGCTGCTGCTCATCTCTCTTGATCTTATTGAATGCATTCACCCAGGCATTGAAATCCGCCTTGTTGACCGCCTTCAAGTGCCAGACCTCCATCCCCGAGTCAACGATAAACTCGCGGTTGGGCGGGTTGGCAGAAACAATCGACTCCTTGATGGGCATTTGTCCGCGCAACTTGTTGTCGTCGACTCTAAAGTACGACAACGTGCCCCTCTGGAAATTCAACACAAAGTACCGCTTGGTGAATCCTTGCAACTTCTTTCTCCTCTTTTTCAACATGACACTTTGCAAAACGTCGCCCGCAGCAGTGGCGCTGGGCTCGTGCTCAAACAAGTGCTGGTCCGTTTGCGTTGCCACGGGGACAATCTGCGACGGTTCTTGGCTCCCGAGCTTGACACTGAATTGCACCGACTTGGCAATGGTTTTGGAAAACGAATTGTCAAACACAAACGCAAACATGCCGCCCTTGGTCACGTCAAACTTTCCGTGCACCAACTCGTTGGCAACCAATTTGTTGTAGTTCTTCACCAACGCCAAGTCGGACTCGCTGATGGACGATATGGTGGACGACCTTGACTTTAGCTTGTACACATCGTTGGATTTCTTGAATTGGTTAACCGACGCGGTGGAACCGGCTCTGGTGCGGGGAGTCAATGCTCCTGGTGGCGTCTCGCTGACAGGCGTGGTGGCGCTGACATCAAACGACGACAGCGACGGGTCCTTGAGCGTGTTGGTGTCGCCGTCAGAGACTTTTTGGTAAAAGGCAAAGTTGATGGACTTTTTCAACGGCTTGACCTTCCAGTCAATCACGGCATTGTCGGGGACATTGATCCACTTGATGAGGAAATCCTTTGAGTGGATCTCCAACGTCTCCATTTTGGTAGTTGGGGGGGAGGGGGGGAGTGACACGTGTAGGGGTGGTGTGTAGGGAGAATGAGCCGCCTTTCGTGCTTGTGCTTGTGTGTGTGTGGAAACAAACGTGGGTGGAAATGTGAAGGAACAGGTGGGAACTGGTGGTTACTTTTTCACTGTTTTCTCGAGTGTTGGGGAGGGTTGGGGCTGTGGGTCTTTCTACGAGTATAATGTGCCACTACAGGGCCATATGAAATGGGGGGGGAGGAAGGTGAAACGCTTATAAGGTGTCTCTCCTCCTTTTTAAGCGAAATTCTGTTTCCAGTAATTTTTTTTTCTTCTCTGTTGCTCTACGCCAAGGGACCGTGGTGTGTCAATGCTGATTTTTCACAAGACCATGGTGATGAGATACAAAGGGAGATGGGTTTGCTACTTTAAATCTGGTCTGGTCTATCCAGTTTGTTGGGTCAAACTGTTTGCGTAGATGTTGGTCCAGTTGCCCGGAGCGAATACAAATACCCCTTCATGTGCTTCGACGCAAAGCTACCCCTATACTCCACCAACCAGTCAGCATGTGATTGACGCCAACGGTTTCGGGTCCCCCCATTTTTTCCCCATTTTTTAGATGCCAAAGCATTTCACCTTCCACGGGTATCTACAACTTCAAGTTCAATCTCTCTTCCGAGCTGTTGCTCGAGACTGTTTCGTAAATGTCTGGCATGTCGTCATGCGGCATAGAGCCACCACCAGGGCCACCACCAGCCACGCCGGCTCTATTCCTTGTAAATAGCATAAACTGCAACTGTTTCCTCAAACTGTTGATCATCATGCGCTGCACCTTCATATCCTCGCGCATCATGAAATTGTCATTGATCAAGTTGTTCATCATCCCCTCTTGCTCTCCGGCCTTGGCCTTGTTCATAAACGGAACAATCTTTTCGTTAATCTCGTATTTGAGCCGGTCAATCTCGAAATCGAGGTACAACAACTTGTCCTGGTCCTCAATGGGGAACTTGTTGATCTCCTCAATCGACTCGCTAAACCCAAGGTTGGTGATCTTGCCCTGGATGATGGAGTCGAGGATCTTGTTGATTTGCCGCTGTAAAAAGTCATTCTCATGCACGAGCGAGTCAATCTTTTCCTGGGTTCTTTGGTGCGTGGGCATAAAATGGCTCAACTGGCAGCCCTCGAGGTGGATTTCCAACGACGTCTCGTTCGACCCCAGCCAGTGGCACCCAATCTCATGCGCAACGCACTTGAACTTGCCAATCTTGACACAGTTTTCCTGGTGCTTGCCAAGGTTCTTCAAGGGGATCATATCGTTGCCGCACAACTCACACGTCTGGTAGTTGAATAGGCACTCGGTCTCGAGGTGCGTTTCCTGAGTAATCTTGGTCAACTTGGCGTTGCAGTGCTCGCACTCAAACATCTTGTGTATGCATTCGTCAGTGGGCAAACCACCAGTGTCAAAGTACTTGCGTTCAACCGCCAAGTTGCACCGCTCGCCCTCGGGCTCCCTCTTGCCGTTGCACTTTACCCCAGTGTATGGACACTCATCAACAACGTGTTTCTCAAGCTCCCATCGACACCCGTGCCACCCGCACCCGCGTTCGTGGTTGAGGCAGTATACTTTCAAGTCGTCAATCAAGTTGCTTACAATGAGGGGCGTGGGGAACAAGTCGTTGATGTTGGCCGAGTCTAGCGGGGTTCGATCTAGCGGACAGTGACCACTAGGGTCGGAACCGTTGCCGTTGCCGTTGCCGTTGCCGTTGGCGTGATCGCCGCCTTCGTTGCTGCCACTGCTTCTCACCCCCTTGGTCATTTTAAAGCACTCAAAGATACACTCGCGACAGAACGTGTGGCCGCATATCGTCGTTAGCGGGCGTATAAACGGCTGCTGGCAGATGGGGCAGTTCAAATGGTCGGTGGCTGACTTGTACTTGATGTTTCGCGCATCGGGCTTGTCGTCGTTATCTAGTAGGTTGAAAGATGTGGCGTAGTCCACTATCCGGACCGTGTCGTCGTACTCATCTGGGACGTTTTCTATAGGGTCTGCCATGGTGGTGGCGCTACTGTTGTAGTTGGTTGTCGCTTATTTTCAGTGAGCGCGAAGGCGGAAGATTGCCGCTAGGTGAAGACACGCACAAAGGACGGATCTCTCCGTACACAGCACTACATGGACTTTGCACATGGACTTTGCACACACAGCACTACATGGACTTTGCACACACAGCAGCACTTCCCTTCTCCCACCTAGAATGGGGTCTTTAAGCAATTTAAAAAAAAATAAGGTCGTACCCGGATTCGAACCGGGGTTGTTTGGATCAAAACCAAAAGTGATAACCACTACACTATACAACCGAATCCTTTGCGTTATTTTTTGCGTTTCTTTGAGGTAGCCCCATCCCCTGCTTAACTCTCATACATGCTAAACTCTCATGGACAAGCGCAACTTTACAATCCAAGCACATTCACTCTGATGAGGGGGTATAAATATAAATATATTTTAAATATATACATCTAGCTGTGCTCCTTTTCACCATGCATAAAGGACAAAAACGCCAAGTTGGGCAACTTGCTCTTTTTTTGCCGGTTCCCCTTGGGCACTCTAAACAACCAGTAGAGAAACACAGTGGCAATCATGTTAAACACAATAAACGAAATGAAAATGCCCGTGTCGCGGCCGAAATTGTGGATGGAAATGTGCAAGCCCTCGAGGTACTGGTTGGTCTTGTCCATGATGCAAAACTGGCAATCGGACGTATCCTCGGGGTTCACCAAATAACCACCCGCAATCGACATGTATGCCCCCATATAGTCCTTGCATTTCTGCCCGGGCAATTCGGGTGGGAAATGGAGGTACTCGTTGGCGGCGCACCTGATGGACGAGTTGGCCAAGCCAATCGACATCATGGCTGAGACCAAGTACGTGAATGGATTGCACCGGTAAAGAAAGATCCAGAACCGGGGCATGAAATCCTTGGAGGCAATGACGCCGCAAAAGGTCATGCAGATGGTCAACAAGAACGAGATGCCGTTGGCGGCATTGTCGGCCAACTGGTTGAACGAGATGCAGAGCTGGGCCAAGGTGGAGGCATAGATAAACATCAACGTCATAATCAACCACATAAGGACGCCGCGCTCGGTGACGGCATTAGTGGGGATGGCGTTGCGGTACATGCCCACGGGGTAGTACCACACGACAAACGCCAAGGCGGCAGCGACAATCTGGTACGGAATCTCGGCCGTGATTTGGGCGGAGATAAATGCAAACCACGAAAACGTCTTGGAGGGCCGCTCGCGGGCTTCGTACAAGTCTCGTTGCGACACAAACAACGGCACATACTGCTGGGCCAAGGTGGTCAACACCACAAACAACAAAAAGATTGAAAGCATTTGGTTCTGTAAACCCTGGAGTGAATTGGAAGACTTGAAAAACACAAACCCGTTAAACATGGAGCACAAAATGGCCATGGCAAACTTGGAGTAAATGTAGGTCGGGGTGCGCCAGTACTGCTGAAACAACCGGTGCAACACAACAAGGTACTGTTTCCACATGGACGAGGCATACGTCTTGTTGCTGTCCCGGTCGCGCACCCGGGGCTCGTTTTTCAACCCGGCCAAATGGTCCAACTCGCGCTGCACGGCGCGGTACTCGCTCGAGTTTCTCCACACTTGGAAATAGTCCTGGTTGGCGTGCGACCCCGGGGCGGCGCCAATGACGCTCAACATCCACTCGGCGGGGTTGGCGTGCTGGGGGCACTTGGGGGCGCCGTGCTTTTCAAAGTAGTTGATCAAGGTCTGGCAATTGGGGCCAAACTCGCCAAAGTAAACCGTTTCGCCGCCCGCTTGCAAAAACAACAACCGGTCAAACTCTTCGAGGAGAAGCGCCGAGGGCTGGTGGATGGTGCACAAAATGGCTTGGCCGTGGTTGGCCAATTTCCGAATCAACTTGCAAATCGACCACGCCGTTTGCGAGTCCAACCCCGAAGTTGGCTCGTCCAAAAACACCAAAAGCTTGGGCCGGGCCACCAACTCCACGGCAATGGTTAACCGCTTTCTTTGCTCCACATTCAATCCTTCCCCAGGAACACCCACCACGGCATTGGCATAGTGTTCCATCTCCAACAAGTCAATGATTCTTTCCACATAGTCGTTCTTGTCCTTGCGCGACACGGTGCTGGGCTGGCGCAAGTATGCCGAAAAGCGCAATGCTTCTCTCACGGTGGATGTTTCCAAGTGCAAGTCCTGCTGCTGAACGTACCCAATAGATCTCTGGAACGAGTCGTCGAGCGGTCCGCCATTGACCAAGCGCTCACCCGAGGTGATGACGCCCACGGTCAATCTCTCACTCAATGCATTCAACAAACTGGTCTTGCCCGCCCCGGAGGCGCCCATCAACGCGGTAACCTCACCGGGCTTGACCCAGCCGTCAATGTCATTCAAAATCGTGCGCGTGTCGGACTTGACTTTGAGGGTATAGGTCAAATTCCTCCAGTGGAAAATGTTTGCCGTCTCCAACAACTTGCGGTCCATATAGTCGTACGAATAGTCGGAAAACTCGGTGCTGCCGCTAAACTCCATCGCATGTTGGTGGTGCACGCTCTCGGAGACCGACCCGCGTTCCAAGTCGTCGTTGTTGTTGTTGTTGTTCCCCGCGTGCTCCCTTCTCATCTGCTTAATGTGTCTCTTTTTAAACACCAAGATCTCGCCCGTCAGCGCCGCCGACGTGTTGGTCTCGACGCAAATCAAGGTGGTGACAAAGAGGAACACGATAAACGCCACCAAGATGCCAAAGTTTCTCCATGCATGGTCCCACGCGTATGAAAACGCCTCCTTAATGTACAAATCGCCATCAACGACATAGGAGCCACTCACGGACCCGAGACTGGCACAAACAACCGAGGGTCCCAGTGTGGGGTAGCCAAACCCGCTGGGCACCAAGTTCGAGCACTGAAATTGCCGACCGTGAAACTCATTGGCAATCAAGGCTTCAAACGCATATGCCAATGGGTTGATCCAGTTGATCCACCGACACCACCCGAGCATATACGTCACGGGGATGGCAAACCCGGTAAAGGTGGACATGGCAAACAACAAAATCGACGAGGGCGTCATTGCCTCGGCCAACGAGTCGGTAAAGGCGCCAATGGTTCTAAACAAGTGCGACATCATCAAGGTGGCGCAAAAGTTGATCAACAAGTAGAAAAAGTAGGCGCCGGGCTCCCGCTTGAAATTAACCATAAAGTACAATGCCAAGTTGAAGCATAAACTGGAAACCACCTTGAGGGGCAAGTCGCTAATGATGGACCCAATGGCGTCGGCCATGGGTGGGTAAAGGGCATACTCGCGGTGTTTTTGCACAATGGGTCTGCCCTCATAAATGGTGTAAATCTCCAACACCGAGGAGTAGGCATTGAACAAGAGGGAAAAGTACATCACGGCCGTGCGGTAGTAGAATGACGAGGTGATGGGTTTCAAATTGTAAAACACCGAGGCAAGCACCAAACTCATGGCAACGTTTCCGATAACGGTGAGCACGGGCACTGAGGGGTCGCCCATCATTCTGCCGAAATTCCTATTGATAATGTAGCGCACTTGCATCGGCATCGACACCGTGTAGGGGGATTTCTTGTGGGTGTTTTTGGACTTTTTGGCCTGGATGGCGTCAAAGATTTGTTGCTTTTGGTCATAGTTTTCGCAATTGTCGAGGTACTCGTCAATCTCCTCCATCAACGCCTCTCTCTCGGGCGATCTTCTCCAGTACCGGTAAAACTCCTTGGGGGACCGGGGCACCAAACGTTCAAACCCCGGTTTGACCACTCTTTCGGCGGGGCTGGTGATGGAGGTGAGGAAATCAGCCGTTGTTTGACGGTCTTGGCATACATACCCCATCTTTTGGAAATAAGCGGCGGCTCTTTGGGTAGATCCAAAGTAGATTTGGTACCCTTCATACATCAAAATCACCTTGTCAAACAAGTCGTAGGCATCTTGCGAGCACTGGTAGATGGCAATCAAGGGGGTATCATTAAGGATGGATGCCGACGTTTTCAACGAGCTGATAAACTCGAGGGCGGTGGCGGCGTCCAAACCACGGGTGGAATTGTCCCAGCACTGGATCGACGCTTGCACCAACGACACTTCGGCAATCGAGACTCTTTTGCGCTCGCCGCCAGAGACCCCGCGGATGAAGTCGTTGCCCACCTTGGTGTCCTTGGTGTGGGTCAAGCCATAGGTGGCCATCACCACGTCGACAATGTGTTTGGCCCAAGTCTGGCGCGACACGCCCATGGGTCTATTCCTGGGGGTCTTCATCAACGCCGTAAACTCGAGGGTCTCGCCCACGGTCAAGTTGGGGAAATGGGTCTCGGTTTCGGCGCAGTACGCCACTTCTCCGCGCAAGTGGCTCTTGATTTCTTCGGGGGTGATGCCGTCGTAGGAGATGATGGAGCCATCAGCAACTTTAAACCCGTCAGTGTGGCAGGCAATGGTTTTTAAAAAGGTTGAGCATCCAGCGCCGGGTCTTCCTAGCACCACTGTCACTTCGCCCGGCTTGATCAAGCCCTCCATGGGTTTTAAAATGTCAAATGTATAGTCGTCATTGTCCTTGCGGAACTTGTTGATAATCAGCGACGCGAATTTGAGCATGCTGTTGGAAACGGTGGATTGGTATGTGCTCTCGATGGCGTCGCCATAGACCCGCAAGTTTTTGTAGGCCACGCCCAATTTCCCCGGCTTGTAGTATTCAGAGTCGCTTTGGTACAAGCCCCACATGTTTTGGACCCATCGTTTCGAACTAAAAGCCGGCGAGTTTGGGTCCAAAGTAGGGTCTGTTTTGTCAGTCATGGGGTTGACCCCATGGGGCGTGGCGATGGCGGTGGCGGCGGTGGTATGGTCTACTCCTTGTTTGGTCAAGGTCTTGGCCAAGTGGTGGATGTGGGCCGAGGCCGACTTGCTAAAGCCGCTGTAGAACCCCGAGTATGGCTGGCCTTCGCTTCTCTTGCCGGTGTAATAGCCTTCGTATGGCTGACTTATGCTTCCAGGCATGGCTTGTGTGGGGGAGTAAAGGGTGGTTAGTGGGTATAATGGGTAAGCTCTTAAAATATTTAAGGAAGGGGAGAGCAAAGTGGAAAGGAAAGTGGTGAATGATATAAACCCAAAAGAGTTACGAGATCACGAAAGAAGAGGGAAAAGGGAAAAGGTTTAAAGCGGAGAAAAGAGACGAGAGGCACCACCTCTTACTAACCATTGAAACAATAGCTCTCTGGTTTGTTGGTTTTGCGCCTGCCTGCTCCATTGAGAAAAGGTTAAATTGCCAATTCCAACTTTGCACAAAAACGTTTTGTGGAAAGTTGCCCAATGGGGAAATCAGTGTTGGAACTTGACCAGACACACCCTCCCCCCCGTTCCACCCCCTCCAAGGGATTTACAGAAGGTGGAGGGGTAATCATGCGTATCTACCTGGAAATCTTGGGGGGCAGCAAGCCGTTTATAGTGTGGATGACGTGGGCGCTTAGTGTCAGTAAGCCACTCTTTCCCCCCTCTCCCCTCTGGCTTTCTATTGTCATGCAAAAAACTGCAAAACTGGAATGCCTGTGATAAAACAGATGGCAAGAGAGACGAGGGAGGAGAAGAAGAAGAAAGGAGAAGGGGGACATGGCGGAGAAAAGAAATGAATCCCCTGTCGTCCTATTTCCGTTTCACCTGGCTTGGGGTGGAATGCAACACAGGGATATGGTGTACTGCAAGACAGGAGTATAGGGGGGATGGGGTAGGATTGTCGTGGCAAGTCTCGTATTCTTCCTCTCGAGGGTTAATCACTACCATGGCAGTCCCCCATTAGGCAAGAAACACATTGGTCAATATATGTGCCTGCTTGCCGGCTGTTGATTATATACAGGACATCAGTTTTATTTCCTAATGCGGAAGGTGGGGGAACAATTACTTTCTTTGACCCTATGGGCACCATGTGTGTGTATATGTGTGTGGGAGCAGCAGTCACACGACGAGGGTCTAGTTATAGCCCATACGTTGGAAGGTTTTAACGCAATCGAGTTGTCAATTACATCTGTATGTGCGGGTGCTTAGCTCGGGGGAGGGAGGGGGAAAAAGCGGGGTGGCTTTGGGGGAAAAGCGGCTTGTGTAGAAACCAACCAAAAAGCCCACGTCAAATGTGGAGGTTGTACATGTGCCAGAGGCAAGTTTACGACTTTGAAAGAGTGTGGTAAATACAGCATTGGCTGGACATATGCTTCTGAAACAAACAAAAAAAGAGAGTGCGAGGTCGGGGAATCGAACCCCGGGCCCATCGATGGCAACGATGGATTTTACCACTAAACCAACCTCGCAATACAGAAACTCTCTGACGGGGAATTGAACCCCGGTCTGCCGCGTGACAAGCGGCGATTCTATCCACTAAACTATCAGAGACGCTTTCTTGAAAAAATTGTTTCCGCGGTTTTTATGACATCACACGGGGAGAAAGTCTTTTGGGGACACGGGTGCCTGGATTGTGGGCACGCTGCCCAGTTGGGTTGAGATGGGTCTGTCTGCTGTTGATCATTGAAAATACTCATCGCTGCAAGTTGCCCTTTTTTTTTTTTTTTGCAATCTTGTGGGAAAAAACAGAGAAAAAGAGTCGCTTACCCGCCCAACAACAAGTTCCTCCCCCCCAACTACAAGTCCTCCCCCCTCCCCCCATGCTGTCGATATCCACCAACGTCACCTGCGACTACAAGGCACTAACCAGGTCATACATGGACATCTTCAACTCCAAAAAGTTTGCCCAGTTCCTCAACACCACCCAAACCGGCTTGGCGCACTCGCAATCGGGCATCGACCTCGGCGTGTTTACAAAGACCCTCTTCACCTCCTTGTGCTTCTGCACCATCCAATTGACCCTCTTTTGCCTCTTTAGGTCCGTGTTCAACTACCTATACCAGCCCCGCTGCTTCTGTGTCCCCGTGAACGAGAGGATGGAGGCATTGCCAAGAGGGTTTCTCAAATGGATCATGCCCACGTTGAAATGCAGCATCAACACCTACTTGTCTCTAGGACTCGACGCCTACTTCTTTGTCCGGTTCATTAGCGTATTGCTGTTGTTCTTTCTCGTTATTGGCTCGCTAAACATGGTGATCCTCGTGCCCATCAACGCCACAGGAAGCAGCACCGCCTATTCAGCCAGTGGACTCGACAAGCTAAGCTTGAGCAACATCGCCACGACAAAAGTAGCCAGGCTCAATGCCCATTTCGTCATGGGGCTCTTGACCATTGCCTTTTTCCACTGGTTGATCATCTACGAGTTTCAAAGTTTTGTCAATATTAGACAATCGTACCTCCTATCGCGATCGCACAAGGGCTCAATCATGGCACGAACATTGTTGGTGTCCAACGTGCCCCCGTTTTTGCAATCCCACACTGTGGTGAGGGAATTGTTCCTGGGGGTTCCGGGAGGAGTCAAGGACATTTGGGACGTGTATGACTTTGAAAAGATTGACCATGAGGTGAAACGGGCACAAGAGGCATTGGCCATTCTTGAGCAAGGGCAAATTGCCGTCATGAGGAAATTCTACCACCATAGGAACAAATGGCTGTGTAGTGGGTGTGGTGGGTGCAGTGGGTGTGGTGGCTACAGCTGTGGTGTTTACCACTGTGGTGCACACACCTACAATGACCCGCACGAGTTTCTCCTCCACAATGACGTTCTCTTCTACCCCCCCATCCACCCCAGCCAGCCCGTGACAATCCCCTGGATCGACAGGAGTTTCAGGTTCACGTTCCCCGGCTGGTTGCGCTTCTTTGCATGGCAGAAAAAGGTCTCCATGACCCAATGGTCCATCGAAACATTGCACCAGTGCCACGTCTTGATTGACGAGGAAAAGACCAAGCTAGCCACCAAACAACTTACCCGCCACAACAAAATGTTTATCGAGTTCGCCACCCAAGAGGGCGCATACATTGCCCACCAATGCTTATTGTCGCAAATGCAGGGCAGTCTCGACAAGACCTTGATTGAAATCAACCCGCAAGACATTATTTGGAAAAACGTGGCCCGCAACGACGGCATTGCCTGCAAATTCGAAAAGTACCTCGTCACCATCATCTTTGTCAGCATCATTGTGTTGTACGTCATCCCCGTGTCCTTGATTGGCCTCGTTTCCCAGATCCCCTTGCTCACCCACTTGATGCCCTTTCTCAACTGGCTCTACCAGCTTCCCGAGGAGGCCCGCGTGACAATCTCGGGGTTTCTTCCCTCCATCTTGTTGTCCATCTTGACCGAAACGTGCATGGTCACATTCCGGTTCCTCACCTACTTCAAGGGCAGGAGCACGGGGTGCGAGGCCGAGATTGACTTGCAGAAATGGTACTTTGCCTTTTTGTTTGTCCAACAGTTTCTCGTGGTGACCATTTCATCCAGTGTCACGGTGATTTTAAAACAAATCATTGACCAGCCCACGTCCATCCCGGTATTGTTGGCGACAAACTTGCCCAAATCAGCCACCTTTTTCTTTCAGTACATCTGCCTCCGGGCATTTGCGTTTTGCGGCAGCAACTTTTTGCGAATCACCCAGCTCGTCTTGACCAACACCGTGTACAAGTTCCAGGACAAAACCCCCCGGCAACAGTTTAACCGGATAACCAAGTTGCCCACCATCAGATGGGGCACCACATTTGCCGTGTACTCCATCTACGCCAGCATCGGCATCGCCTACTCCATCATCTCGCCCTTGATTTGCGTCTTTATCGTGTGCTTCCTCAACTTGTCCATCTTGTACTACAAGTACGCCTTAAAGTACGTGTACAGCCACATCAACGAGTCCGAAACCATGGGCAAACTCTACCCGGTGGCGTTGCTCCATTTGTACACGGGGATCTATTGCCTCGAGTGCTGTCTTATCGGGGTGTTTTTCCTCCTGACCGATGGCAACGGCGTGCATCCCATGCGCGTGCATGGGTGGATCATGACGGCCGTGTTGGTGCTCACCATCTTTGCCAACACCATTATATACAACCGGTACATCCCGCATTTCTCGAATTTGCCCATCCTTTCGGATAAAAAGTACAAGGAGGGTGAGGGTGAGAGGGAAGCGGTAGCAGAAGCACCACCACCCCACCAAACCCAACTCCTCCAGCGACGTGGTGCCCCTGAACCACAAGTTGTTGTACCTCCACCCGGCATTCAAGTACGAGCCGCCAATAGTATGGCTCCCGCAGGACCCGTTGGGGTTCTCGTCGTTGCAGTTGCAGGAAATGGAAACCAGGTCCGAGTTTAACTTGCACGGACAAACACGCGGGGCTCAAATGCAGTATGGCAACCCGTGGTGCAGGGGCCAGGGCCACTTGAAGTTGGTGATTTCGGAAGCGCCGCCCGATTACAAGTGAGTCGCGGCGCCGTACATGTTATCCAACCGGGTCTGGATGCGCAAGCGGGCGAGCATGTCGCTCCATGCCTCAAGACTGCGCCTCCGCCGCACCGCCTGGTTATGACGACACTGCTTGATCCTGGCGGCAAGCCAGTACTTTTTGACAGTAATCTCATCCCGTTTGAGCACAAGCACCCCGGCTTTCTCCGGTATCGCCTGGCCGTGCCTGATAAAGGTGAAACCAACGACAACGGGGACGTACTGGAATGGTGATTTGTTTAGGATGGGCTCAATGTCGGTGAGCTTTAGCCACACGCATTGGTCGGGAATCATATTGTCGCGATAAATTTCCACATTCCCATACTTGTTCCTCGGAAGCACAAGCATGCCATTGACGTTGGTCACCTTTACCCTGATATAGGGACAGGTCTGAGCAAAGCTGTATAGACTGGTGGTGTTCAACTCCGGGGTATCGTTGGCAACGTTTAAGTTATAGACCCTCTTGTTGTAGATGGTTCGCGGGAGATACTTTGTGGTTTTGATTGGATGGGCAACCTCTTCCAGCTTGATGGACCGGCCCAAAAACTTCCATTGCCGCTCCGATTTCCCCACAACCAAGGAGTTTTTGAAATATACGGGCTCTCTCTTTTGTGTTGTGTCCAATTTGACCTTCTTCTTCACTGCCTTTGTGTCGGGCATAATCACCTCGTTGTACCGCAAAGTAGACGCCGTGATGAAATTGGGGCTCTTTTTCATCGCCGTGAGCGTCAGCGGCACGGTATAGTTTGTCATGGCCAATGTATAGAGCCCGCGTAGCTCCAAATCGTCGTCAGCTGTATAGTGCCAACCCTGGTTGAAAACTCGCAAAAGCGACTGGAACAACAACGCTGAGCGGCCCGAGTCGGTGCGCAAGTCGAGCCGGTCAAAGTACCGGTACGCCACATCCTTCAAGTACCGCGGGGTCACATCGAGCATCAAGCCGTTGTTGCCGAGACTAACCACATAGTGCATCGACATTTGGCAGAGCGCGCTGGAAACGGGGCTGAACCGGTCCGTGTATGCCAGTCTGTCAAGCCGCACCAAGTGTTTCTCCTCCTCGTGGAAGCACTGGGTCTCAATCACAATCAACTCCGACGCGTCCAAGGGGTTGATCACCTCGGTCCAGAAGTAGGGGTACAATAAATCGTTGTCCCGGTTGATCTTTACTATATCGCGCCTCAACTTTGGCTGGTGCTTGGTGTGTTTGCTGGTGGACAAGAGCGGCAATGAAAACACGAGCCGGCTTTCGAGACCCATGGCACGTAGTAATGCGGTAAAGAGCTGGGCGCCAGTGTCTCGATTGTGCTGAAACCGTTTGATGACTGCCACCACGTCAGGAACGGTGCCCACTGGAGTCGCAGCCGGGGGGAAGTAGTCATTGGTGTCCTTTCCCAGTGGCAAGTACCCCAATACTCTCAACCCGTTGGAGTCATGCATAAAGTTTTTCCGAAACCACTTGATCAGGTACTTGAGGATATAAATCAACTGCTTGTCGAGCTCTGGGGTGGGGGGATTGTGTCTCATCTTGTTGAATTTCTTAAAGTGTTTGGCCAATTTGTCCGGGACTTGTTTCTTTAATGCTTTCAACACCTTTTTGTTGGATATGAGCCGGTTTCGTTGCCTGGCGTGGGCCAAATACGCCGCCATGCCCAAGTAATGGAGACTGACGCGTTGTTGCTTCTCCTTGACCAAACGTCTAATTCGTTCCTTTCTCTTTGCTTCTTCTTCTCTATCGCCATCGCCATCGCCATCGCCATCGCCTTTGCCTTTGCCGTCCTGGATAGGGATGGTGAACTCCAGGGGCTGGGGTTCAGGGGCAACAAAGATGTCTTCCCAGTCGGAATCAGTGAGAACGCCAAGATCCGATTCGGGCTCGTCAACGACTCGTGCCTTCTTCACGGGGGGCATTTGTACTTCCTCCTCCCCCTCATCACTCCCCTCTTCATCTGATATGAATAGGCCACGAGAGTAACTCGACATCCCTTGACAATGAGTCAAGCAAAAGGAAAAGGAAAAAAAAACAAACTACTCGTGCAATAAACCACTAATCTCTAAATACTCGGGGATCAACAACCACTGGTTGCTCAGCTCGGGAGGGACATCGTGTCCATACACCACGAGCCGGTCGAATTTGGCCTCGGGGGTGAATGTAGACACGGGCCTGATTTCTTCACTCCCGTCTTCGTGTTCGATTCGCGTCAAGTGCTCCGCCTTGTTGACGATATAGCCCTGTACGTTGCTAGCGTGCAAGTCCACATTCTTGCCCACGAGCTTGCACCCGCGAAAGAAGGCGGCGTCCTGGTCGCTGCCGTCACCAAGTGTTTCTCGTATCTTTGACGGGGTGAAGTAGTCGCCCGTGTTGGCTGCACCGGTATACTGGATATGCATGGGCAAGAGCGACGCCGTGACCTCCAGAGTCTCTTCACTGTTGATTTGTATAGTGGACATGGCGCTGACCTGGGGGGGGGATGACTTGGTGATGGTGACCGCCATGAAAGAAAACAAAACACGCCAAAAAAAAAGAATGGCACCAAGACGTGTGTGCCTGGCCCAGAGGCACCAAAGTGGTCACCTTTCCAGCGGCCGAGCTTGGCCCACGCCTATACTCTCTCGCTGATATCACACGGGGGCAATGACCTCCTTTTACCGATTCCAGCATGAACCGCCGAGGTGGGGGTTAGGTCCCTCTTCCCTCTTATCGCTATCACCGGCGTATATGGAATTAAAAGCGGAATCGGCTCCCTCAGAGAGAAGGAAAAAAAAGCGCCAAGGACAAACGCCACAGCACGAAATCCGTTTCCCGTTTCCCATAAAAGGTCCTTCGATTACTAACCACATTTGGCAAGCCAAAGGTATACACTACATGACACGCCATCTACACACACAGAAGGGCGACAGCCGTATCCACCCTCATTTGAGCCCCAACATCATCCACGACTCTTCGGCTGGTGCACCAGGTCTTATCGCGGGCGAGTTGGCAGCCGAGGATGAAGGGCTCCTCTCGGACCAGGTGTTACTGGCCCACACATATGGTGCTGTTCCCAAGGGAGACGGAGAGGAGGAAACCGTGACGTACCAAGTAGACGATCCTAATGGCGGGTACGCCTTGCCGCGGGGGAAATTGCTCACGGTTGTTTCCAGCTTGTTTATGGCATCCTATTTGGCCGCGTTGGATGGAACCGTGGTGACGACATTATTGTCGTTGATTGCGTCCGACTTGAACGCCGTGTCCAACATCTCGTGGATCGCCACCGCCTACTTGCTCTCATCGGCGGCGTTCCAGCCGATTTTTGGTAAAGTGTCGGACATTTTCGGCAGAAAGGTGTTGCTCCTCGGGTGCAGCGCCTTGTTTGCCCTTGGATGCATGATCTGCGTCATCGACTCGTTGTTTTGGTTGGTGGTGGGGAGGTTTGTCACTGGGTGGGGCGGCTCCGGCTTTACTTGTTTGGGCACCATCACCATGTCCGACATTATCCCCTTGCGCGACCGCGGATTCTACCAGGGGTTGGCCAATGTGTTTTTCGGGTTGGGATCCGCTTCCGGGGGAATCATTGGCGGGTTGGTGGCGGACCAGTTGGGGTGGAAGTATGTGTTTATCTTGCAGGTGCCCCTCGCCATTATTGTTGGCATCGCTATCCATTTCAACTTGAACCTCCCCGAGGGGTCACCCGGGTTGGGCGCTCATGGCCAAGATACCTGGCAGAAATTGAAACGAGTCGACTTTTTGGGGTCCCTTTTGTTGGTTGGCGCGTTGATGCTTTTCTTGACCGCGGCGTCGCTCGGCGGCCGCGAGATTGCCTACTCGTCCAACACGTTTATTGCCTTGGTGACAAGCTCGGCCGTGTTGATCTTGGCGTTTGGATACACCGAGGCATACATCTCGCCCGAACCAATCATCCCCATCGAGTTGCTTGGAAACAGAACCGTGTTGGCGTCGTCGTTGACCAATTGGTTCTACACCATGGGCGTGTTTTCCACCTTGTTTTACGTGCCCGTGTTTTACTCGTCAGTGATGGGCATGACGGCGACGCAGAACGGGTTGCGGTTGATTCCCAACTTCTTTGGCGTCTCGTGCGGATCTATTGGCGCCGGGTTGTACATGAGACACACGGGCCGGTACTACAAGTTGACGGTTGGTGCCGGAATCATCTCCATCTTGGGAATGATCAACATCAACACCTTATCCCCCCAAACCCCGGTGTGGGAGCAGTTTCTATTGTTGATCCCCTCCGGGTTGGGATACTCGTGCATGTTGACGGTGACGTTGTTGGCCTTGATTGCCGCGGCTCCACTAAAGTACCAGGCATGCACCACCTCCATCCAGTACACATTCAGATCCACCGGGTCTACGCTTGGTGTTTCGGTGGCGTCAGCCATCTTTTCCAATGTGTTGTTGCAGCGGCTCACCAGTAAGGTGACGGCGTTGGTGCCGGACGCCGAGGAAGCGCGCCGGATCATTGACCATGCCTTGAAGAGCACCGAATACGTCAACGAGGCGCCCGAGTATGTCCGCTCGGCAATCAGAGAGTCGTACCATGCGGGGTGTAAAGGTGCATTTGCGTTTGCACTAGCCACAGTTGCCGTGGGCTACTTTTCGTCGTTATTTATGAGGGAGCACAAGTTGCACACCAGTATCAATAGAGACTAGGATGTACTTATATAAACTACTCCAGTGGCTCGCACAAGTTGCACACCAGTATCAATAGAGACTAGAATGTATAACTGTTTAAAAACTACTCCAGTGGCTCGGTGTCGCGCACCACATGAAACTGGTGGTTGGCTCCTCGAAGCACCACAAGGGTTGGTTCGTGCGGTGGCGTTTCGCCCGACATGTCATACAACGACGGCTGGTGGTTGCCATTATATATCGAATCCTCACCATCGTCAGAATTGAGATTGAAATGAGAAACCTGTCTCACCAATGGGATTCTTGCCTTTTGGTGGTGCGGGTG
>JAJMCF010001693.1:0-23591 GCA_030585045.1 Zhuliangozyma parablackwelliae | reverse complement strand
CTCTCTCTCCACTTTCTCCAAGGGCAACCTTGGCTCCCTAATGGGGGAGTCACGCCGTAGTGAAATGATTGGGGGGGGGGGGGGAGGCAACTGCTGGAGAAAAATAAAAATAAAAAAAGATCTAGATCTCAAGATCTCGGTCTCTTTCGGTTTCTCTTTCTTTCTCTTTTCTTTCTCTTTCTTTCTCTTTCTTTCTTTAGGGGGGGGAACCATTTTATTTGCCTCAAGTGCAATTGTTTTTTTTTTTTTGTCTTGGTCCCTCCTGTTTATGTTTGGCGCACGCCCCGTTTCATCTTTTGACAACACACGTCACAGCCAACTTTAGCAACGCCATTCAAACAGTGGCCCCCCCCCCCCCCATGGCTCAGTCTCAGGCACAGGCACAGGCACAGGCACCACAACTGCTGCCTACAACTTCTCATTGAGCAACCTCTCAAACAGCACCTTGTCGTACTTTACATACTTGGCCTTGTTCTTGGTGAAATCACTGGCAGCATACTTGTCGTACAACTTAAAGTACGCATTCACAATCAACTTCTTCACCTCGTTCCCAAGCAAGTTCTTCAACGACGCGTCGCCAATGTTGTACGTTTGGTAATTCTTCAACGCCTCCTCAAACGACTCGTTAAAAGCCTTGAACAACTCCTTCACCTGCTCCTTCTCCTTTGAGTTCAAATGCCCCGCGGCCCCGCCCGTGCCCACTGTACCGCTGTGCGACAGCGCCGATTGCGTGGTGGCAATCGCCGTCATGTCGCGGATAATAATGTACAGCGCATAGTTCCAATCGTCAAGAAAGAGCTTCAAAAACCGGCTCTTCAACCTCTGGATCCTCTCCACCCCAATCGTGCCCAATGCATCGTACAAGTACAGCGTCCGATTGACAATCGACTCCATCATAAATAACCCCTTGATAAGCAAGTACCCCTGCGTCGACTTTTTCAACTGGTGGTGCTGCTGTTGTCCTTGTCCTTGGTGCTGCTGCTGCTCCTTCAACCCAACCTCGATATTAATCATTATGGCATCAATCACATCGGAATAGTACGACGAGAGCAAGTACCCCGGGCTAGTGTCGTTGGCCGGGTTGGGCATCACTGACGAATAAACCGCAACAAACCGCACCGGCGGCAGCGTCACCAACCAATCGCCAATCTTTTGCCGCGCAATAAGCACAAGCAACGGCGTAGAAAAGTCTGCCAATTTCCGGAGCTTATTCACCAACTCCACAATGATTTCTTGCACCCCGGCGTCAGTATACTTGGAAAAGCTCTGGAATCGCAAGTCAATCAGCTTGATAAACTCCTTGAAAATCACCGAGTTTTTCGCGGCAAACAGCGCCACCGCCCCGTCAAACTCCAGATTGTGCACGCCAAACTCCTGCGCCCCGGCCTGGAGAAGGAGCATATTGTCAGTGAGTTCAAGAATAACGTAAATGTTTTCGACAATTTGCTGCACCGTGTCAAACTGGCGATTATACCCGGAAATGATTGCCGCCTGGTAGTGCTGCAACACGGGCGCGGCAATACCATTTATCAAATCCGCCAGCAACAATGTGGCCTGGAGCAAGCCGGACTCCTGCTTGATCTCAGCGAGCAATGCCTGGTTATACTTGCCAATGCCAAGCATCCCCTTTTCGTACGGCACCTTCAAGTTGGGCACCGTCAATGGCTCCAATGGCTTCAACGCTCCCTGCACGCGGCTGGCGCGCGCCCGCACATACACCTTGGTGATGTATTCGTCGTGGTGGAAATATTGGAATATAAACTTGATCTCGTTTCTCCGTTCCACCAACTCCTGCGTGTCTCGCGACACTAGGCCCTGGAGGTAGCTCTGCACCTTGAGGTCCGACTTGTCAATCAAGGTTTCAAAATTGATCAAAATCCCGCGAAACTGCTTGAACTTGGGCTTGATCAGCACAAGGAGTTCTCGCGCTTGTTGTAGTGTGCCCACATACTTGGCAATGCCAATGGTGTCAATCGGGTTATTGAGGGTGTTTTCGTAGTTGTTGATGGTCTCGGCCGCGCCGCTCACTTCGTGTAATAATCCAAGCCCATTCTCAACTTCTCTCTGCGAGGCAGTGAGGCGGTTCACTTGGGCTACTACGGGCTTGATGGTGGCGGACGCGGTGCGTGATTTCGTCGATACGGAATGAAGCGATTTGGATATGGATTCAAAGAGTTCCTTGCTCTTGATCAAGTTTTGGTTGAGGACAGCCACGTCGGCCTCGTCAATGTCGACATTGTACGACATGGAACAACAACAACTGTAGGTGACTCTTTTCAGTGTTTGTGTTTACCTTTGGTGGAAAGGGTGACTCTTCAATGTTTGTTGATACCAAGAGCCTTCTATGTGTATATGACTCTTTTCAATGCTTGTTGATACCAAGAGCCTTCTATGTGTATATGACTCTTTTCAGTGTTTGTGTTTACCTCAATGACAGGTTTATTGTATGTTTTAAAGGCCAACTTTTTCTGTTTTCTGTTTTTTTTTTTTGAGTTGCCACACCATGACGGACTCACCCCAGGCAGTGCAGGAGTTGTGCTCCCAACTTAGAGAAGCAACCAAGCTCAAAAAGGCGGGCAAATACATCAAAACCACCCACATTGCCCACGGGACCGAGGGAGTTTCCATTGACTCGTGGAAGTTTATGGACTGGGACTATGGCTCATCCAAAGCGTCGCTACCCATCGAGGCCCGCGGATTGTTTACCCACAACGACGACACCATAGTTGTTAGAGGATACGACAAGTTCTTTAACGTGGAGGAAAAGCAATTCACCAAGGAGAGCGACTTGGTAATAAACACCAAAGGGCCGTATGATGTCACGTTGAAGGAGAATGGGTGCATTATATTCATTAGCGGATTATCCACAGGAGACATAATCGTGTGCTCCAAGCATTCTACGGGAGTGAGGGAGGGTGATAATGTACAGCGGAACCACGCCTTGGAGGGACAGCACCAATTGCAGCTCCAGCTCGGCGACGCCAAGGTGAAGGAGTTGGCCCGGTTCTTGTTTGAACATAACCTCACGGCCGTGGCTGAGCTCTGCGACGACGACTTTGAGGAACACGTGTTGCCGTACCCCCGGGACAAGAGCGGCCTATACCTCCATGGCTTGAACTACAACACCATTGTGTTTAAGACCATGCCCATGCCCGCGGTGATGGAGTTTGCCGACACTTGGGGGTTCAAAAAGATTCTGTACCTCACCTACACCAGCATTGGCGACTTGTTTGACTTTTTGCACCGGTGCAGCGAACTGGGGACGTACCAGGGCCGGGAAGTTGAAGGGTTTGTCATTCGGTGCCGGCGGCAGCAGCAGGATCAAGACTTTTTTTTCAAGTACAAGTTTGAAGAGCCGTATTTGCTCTACCGCCAGTTTCGCGAGGTGACAAAACAGTACATTGCCGGCAAACCAGTCAATGCCATCCCGGTAAAGAAGAGCAAGTACATCACCAGAAGGTACCTCGAGTTTGTGGCGCAGTTGTTTGACGAGCACCCCGGATTGAAGGAGCAGTTCCAGCAGGGCCACGGCATCATCAAGGTGAGGCAATTGTTTTTGCACCACTTGAACGAAACCAACGGGATGAATTTGCTCTCCATTGACGAGAAATTGGCCAGGGAGTTTGCCAGCATGGATATGGCAGCAACCACAGGACCTACCAAGACCAAGTATGTTCTTGTGCCCATTGCCACCATTGGCTGCGGCAAAACCACCGTGTTTGCCACCCTCCACACCCTCTTCCCCGCGTGGGTGCACATTCAAAACGACGACATTTCCCGCAAATCAAAGTTGAAAATTGTGGATTTGACATTGCAGGCATTGTACACCCACGACGTGGTGCTCTTTGACAGAAACAATGCCGAGTTTCGCGAAAGGAAACAGATGTTTGCCACCTTTGACCAGAAGCGGAATGACCATATCGACGCAAACACAAATGTCAAGTTTATTGGCCTCAATTTCATCCCTAGGGACCTTGATCCGGAAAGGCTCTGGGACTTGACGTTTGGCCGGATCAAAGCTCGCGGCGATAACCACCAGAGCATCAAGAGTGGGTCGGACGAGACGTTGGCGACAAATGTGATGAAGGGGTTCATCAAGCGGTTCCAGCCAGTGGACACGCGGCGCGTACCGGATTCGCAGTTTGACGACGTGATTGACTTGAAGCTCGGGGCCGAGTCGAGTTTGGAAAATGTCGAGCTCGTGTTGGCGAGATTGGGCGAGTTGGATGGCGTAGTTCCCGTGCAGCCCACGAGGGAGGAGGTGTTGGCGGCGTTCAAACAGGCATTGGTGTATAAGCCCACGTTTACCAAGAATATGGGCATGGGCAAAAAAACAGCAGCAGCCAAGACCAAGACCAAGAAGGAGAAGGAGAAGGAGCCAACATATTATGGAATAGCGGTTAGCTACCACGATGTGTTGAAACTTGTTCCTAAAGATACGTTTATCCAGCCATATATCCAGGACGCATTCCACGTGACGCTCGGCCATGTTGCCGACTCCAGAACCAAGGAAAAGAAGCAAAAGTGGAAGGCATTGAAACAGACTTTGGGCCTTGGTGGTGGTGGTGGTGGTGATGGACAGGAGGGGAAGATCACGTTGAGTACCCACGCCAGTGTTGAGTTGAAGCAGGTTGTATTGAATGAGAACAAGCTCGTGTGCGTCAGAGCGGAGTTGCTAGGAGTGTACAACAACGAGGGAACCGCTGTTGAGGTCCACCCCTTGAACCAGTACCTCCACATTACTGTTGGGTGTGTGCCTCCCGTAACGGCAGTTGAGTCAAATCTGACACTAACCGAATTGTACAAAGACGGAGAGGACAAGCCGGATGGAAAGTATAGAGTCAACGATGATATTATCGAGGTGATTAACGTAAAGGACCCCATTGTGCTTGACCGCCAGCAGTTGTTTGTATACTATTGAATAGATTGATTGATATTTGGTTGGCGCACACTAGATTATTTCTTTTGTAAGTTTGTAGATTCCATCGCCAACACCACTCTTGTCATGTTGTCGTGGCTATCATCCTGGTTCCAGTCGGAACCCGTCTCCCCAGAGCTCAAAAAGGATATCGAGTCCACCGTCAACTCGCACAAGATTGTCGTGTACTCGAAAACGTACTGCCCATACTGTACCTCCACCAAACAACTCCTTGACCAGTTGAATGCCCCCTACAAGGTAATCGAGCTAAACTCAATCAGCAACGGCTCGGCGATCCAAAGAGCGTTGGCCGAGATCACGGGCCAAAACACCGTGCCCAACGTCTTTATAAATGGCGTACAAGTTGGCGGCAACTCCGACATCCAGGCGTTGCACTCGCAGGGCAAGTTGAAAGCCATGTTGGTTTAGGATATAGCAAGTTAGTTTAACATATACACTTATACGATCGAGTTTGTCACCACGAGTTTCAGTAGTCTCATGAGCAAACCGGCGCTCAAGCTTTTCAACTTGTCGTCAATTATACCCTCCCACGTGATGCTCAACCAGCTTTGCACAAGAAGCAACTCGTTGTTGTAGTTGATCCTCAACACATCGCCGTCGACAATGTCGCAAACCAACATGATCCCCGTGATTATACTCTCCACCACGGGGATCTCGTCTGGGGGTAACTTTTTAATCACCGAGCACGCCAACACCAAAAACTCCTTCACCATATCGTTCAACTGGGTGGACGAGGGGTACGCGCAGTGCACAAGGATGCTCAATGTCTTGATATAGTGCGCCACAAAGATTGGCGAGTAGTGTCCGATATCAATGGTTCCTGCCTCGTACCATACATTCAACAACGGGAAATAAAAGTGTGTGCCGATTATAGTGAAGAAATCAGCGACCAAGGGTTTGTCAATCGCTGGTGCTTGTCGCTTGAGCTTGGCCGACATGCGCACCAACTTGTACTTGCCAAGCAACTGGTCCTGGGCCAGGTGCGACGCGTCGTCCATGAGTGAGTTTTGCAACTCGTGCTGGGCATAGTCCACGTACTTTTGGCCACCCTCGAGCTGCAAGTATTGGTTGTGCAACTTTTCGGGCAACATTTTGGACGGGAAAGCAGCTCTTGCTTCGTGCGCCACAATGCCATCCTTGAACCCGCGCAACTCTCTTGCCGCCAATGACGTGGCCGACAAGATGTACATCCTCTGCTGCAACGAGTAGTCGCCCGTTAGTAGCAAGTTGAATGCGTAGCGTGCGATGCCAGGAGTTGTCGCCACCACGGCAATCATGTTTGCCAACTTCAAGTCCTCAAAATCGGCATCGTCAAAGTGGTTGGTCAAGGCAGTCAATGCGGAAAACAACGTTTCCGAGTAGTACTCCACCTCGCTGCCGTTGCGGAACTTTTGGCGTAGCAACATGGGGCCAGCAGTCAACGCCTGGCGTCGCATTTCGTAGGCGTTTTGGTTGGTTGTGTCCACGTTGAGGTATTCCACCAAATCTTTGATGTAGATGGGATCAGCAATCTTGACGGCTGGCGGTAGCGTGCCGTCGTCAACCTCATCGCCATGCAGAGTAGTGATTGTCCGTGGAGGAGGATCTACTGCCAAAAGCTTCAACGACTCACGGACATCCTTGACGGCGGTGGGGCTTTCAATACAGCTCCATGGATCAAGCAAATGCTTGATCTCGGGACCGGGCGCCAAGAGGCTGTGGTAGGTGTCGAGCCCCGGCGGCTGCTTGAATATCCTTTCCTCACCGTTGAGCACACACACCTGGTCGGCAACAAGCACGCCCAACGCCTTGACGTTGTTGGAGAACGACAGCAAGCGGTTGGTGATTGCTTGCAAAAAGATGGGGTTTCGCAAGAGGCTCTGCAAAAAGGGCGAGCCTCGTTTCCGGGCCAACATCTGCAATAGTAGATGCGTGCGCGACTCCTGGATCGAGATTGGTTCGTTCTTGGTGTCTTGCGACCACCTCGTCAAAAGGTTCAAAATGAGCGGCTCTGAGTACTCGGGCCACATGGCAACCAACACATTCAAAGCGTGGCTGGAGCAAGCAATGGTGGTTTCCAAAACCGACTCGTCAATGAACGGGTAAGCAAACTCAACCACATTGTACACGCCAACAATCTTGTCGGATGGTGTGTCTCGAAGTAGGATGCCGTTCAAGAATTGGGTAAAGAGCTTTTTCACATAATCCTTCTTCTGGAACTTCTTGAGCCTCTCAAAGGAAGCAACAAAGTAGTGCCAGTTCAGGTTGTTGAAAAACACTTTAAAAAACTGAGAAACGGACCCGCTGCCAAACTTAAAGATGGAATTCATAAATGTGGCAATCGTTTGGGAGTCAGCTTTGTTCTCGCACAACTGTAGCAACGAGGAAACAAGGTACGCGGTGTAGGCATCGGTGGACCGCAAATGAATGCTTGTTGTTGCCCCAGCTTCATTGGCAACGGCCAAGAGCCTGCCTCGGAAAAGTAGCTTGTCCACCTCCTTGATCTCAAGGTTGCTGCTATTCTTGACCAACGCGGGGACCAAGTCATTGTTCAAAACGTCGTTGAGCAACTGCAAGTATACCCCTTGCTCGGACTTGTCAGACACAGACGAGATCTTGCTCAAAAGGTTGCCCAACCCCGACAACGTTTGAAACTTTGTGGTGAGGTTGTGGTGGACGTTTGGTGGCAATTGGTGGTAGACCTGCGGAACGGTGCAGTTTAACAACGCCATCACAAATGGCAACGTAGGTTTATCCTGTCCTTCTAGTATTTCATCAAGGCGATCAATCGATGGGAAGTTCTTGAGCTCTTCGACATCTTGGCTCATGTTGAAGAAGATGAAGAAGATGAAGAAGAAAAGAAAAAAAATATAGCCATCCTACTCTCCAATGATCCAGCGAACTTCCACCGCCATCATACGGCCGCTGCACGCAGCTATACGGCACATCAATACCTCAGCCGTAAACCATATATCTGCAAGTACCGTGGCGTTGAAAGGCCCACCGGGACGACCCAAGAACTATGGCGTAAAGCGATTCCAAAAGTACGTGGCGCCAGATCCACATACAGACGTACAGCCATTTATCGAGTCCAAGGTGAGCATCGACGCGTACCTTGCCTCCGTCCATTTCAAGTTTGATGAGGGCAAGCATGAATCTTCGCTCAAGACTTTGAGCGACGCCATCAAGTTGATCTATCCGCGCGACCGGCCCTTGGTAGCTTTGGACTTTGAGTCGTTTGAAATGAAACAGGATATAGTCACCGAGGTCGGCGTTGCCATTCTCGAGCCGGGCCGCTCGCCGTTGGATATCAAGACTTTCCACATTGCAATCTACAACCACTACGAAAAGAAAAACGGCCGGTTTGTGCCCGACTATAAGGACCGGTTCTTGGGCGGGACCTCGTACGTCATGCCCGAGGCCGATGCCACCACGCTTCTCCGCGGAGTTATTGAAAAGTATCTCACGTCACAAGAGGGGGTTTTGATTGCCCACCAGGTGAGGCTGGAATTAAAATACTTGCAGCAGTTGCAAATCAACATTGGCAACGACACCAGGTGCGTAGATACCCTCAGCTTGGCGAAAGTTTCGAGACACGGCGGAAACTCCTTATGGTCGTTGTTGCGGCAGTTGGATCTACCTTATTGTCGGCTCCACAATGCCGGGAACGACGCATACTACACGTTGTTGGCAGCCCTAAAGCTCTGCGACCCTATAGTGCGCCAAGAAAAGAACCTAGACACCTATGGCGAGTCAAGGTATAGAAACGGAAAGGAGTCATGGGTTGACCGGGCCAGCATGCAGTATGTCAAAGACGTGGACAGGTTGATGGCCGACTTGGGGATCACGTAGAAGAGGACATTTTGGTTATATTTTTATTAGAAGCCAATAGATCAATTTTTTTTCTTTCTTTCTTCTTTGTTTATCTTTTGGTGAAATTAACAAAAGAGATACGAAGGAAATCATCCACCACACTTTTTCTTTTTTGTCTCAGCCCTTCCTCTACCACCCCCATGTCGGAAGATGAGCCGTTGATTAGCAGACGCGCTTCGAGGACGTTTTTGGACACCCCCATGGGGTCATTCAAGGGCCCCAACTCGTTGCACAACTTTGCCAGCTCGTTTACTCGAGCGCAATCGTTTGCTGCGCACAAGATCGACAACGATATCCATAAAAAGAGATCCTTCTTTCAGCAGTCCCCGGGGGAAACGGGGGATGACGAAACGTTTGACCCCGAGTTGTTGGTCCCCTCGTACCGTGGTGAACGGTTGAGCACGGTTATTGCCGATATACAACGAAACCAGCTCTTTGCCAACAACGACCTTGACGCGACCCTCTCCAACGAGGTGTTTTACCACGACGATATCGTCCATGCACTTAACGAGTCGAGGTCGAGGCAAAACTCCGACTACGGAGCTGCCAACGCCATACCCATCCGGCAAAAGCGAGCGTTCCCCGCTCATTCGTTTTCGAGCTTGCGTTCTGCCGTGTCGTTGGCCACCACGGCGTCGCAAATCAACCTCCGTAAAATCGAAGACGCCGACGGAAACATCGTCACGGTTTTGGCGGGCCAGTCCACAGTTCCGCAAACCATCTTCAACTCCGTCAATGTGTTGATTGGCGTGGGGTTGTTGGCGTTGCCCGTGGGGATCATGAAGGCCGGGTGGGTATATGGTCTTCCCATCTTGGCGCTTTGTGGGTTGACCACATATTGGACCGCCAGCTTGCTTTCCAACGCCATGGACACCGACAATACCATTATGACGTATGCCGACTTGGGGTATGCGGCGTACGGGTCGGCGGCCAAGCTCGTCATTTCGTTGCTCTTTTCGGTGGACTTGCTCGGTGCTGGCGTGGCGTTGATTGTGTTGTTTAGTGACTCGCTCTACGCGTTGTTGGGCGACGACGACGTGTGGACCAGAACCAGGTTCAAGGTCATTAGTTTTGTTGTGTTGACGCCGTTTACGTTTGTGCCGCTTCCCATCTTGTCCATCATCTCGTTGTTTGGCATTCTCGCCACCATCTCAATCACCGTGTTGGTGATGGTGTGTGGGATGCTCAAGGAGACGGCGCCAGGGTCGCTATTGCAGGTCATGCCCACCAACTTGTGGCCCGAAAGCACCGGCAATCTCTTGCTAGCACTCGGCATTTTGATGGCTCCCTTTGGCGGGCACGCCATCTTCCCCAACTTGCGGAGCGACATGAGGCACCCGTACAAGTTCAAAAAGACCTTGCGCTACACCTACACCATCACCTTGGTCACCGATTGCGCCATGGGCGTGTTGGGGTTCCTTATGTTTGGCAGCAAGTGCAGCAACGAAATCACAAACACGTTGTTGTTGACTCCGGGGTACCCCGCTTGGGTGTACCCCTTGATCAGCGGGTTGATTTGTTTGATCCCGTTGGCCAAGACCCCATTGAACGCCAAGCCCATCATCTCGACGTTGGACGTGATGGCCGGGGTGCACGCGAGCAGCACCTTTTTCGGAACATCTGCCAAGTTTGTCATCAGAGTCGGGGTCAATGCCGTGTTTGTGGGGTTGGCCATTTTGTTTCCCGAGTTTGACAAGATTATCGGCATGCTCGGTGCTTCCATCTGCTTTATTATCTGCATCATCTTGCCGTGCATGTTTTATCTCCGGCTATGCAGCGTACGCGGGCTCGAGAGGGTCGCGGTGTCATTGGTGGTTCTTGTGGCGGTGGGTTTGGCGGTGGTTGCAACCTGGGCCGTGGTAAGTCTTTAGAGGTAGTGGTAAGTCTTTAGAGGTAGTGGCAAGTCTTTAGAGGTAGTGGTAAGTCTTTAGAGGTAGTGGTGGGTACGCCCTTAAGCCGTTTGTTTCGCGCTAAGCCAAATTGGGCAAGTCCGCTAATGAGTAATCTCATACTTGCAATTGGCTCAATGATAAGAATGGAAACAAAAAAAAACAACAACCAGTAAATACATACCCCGTTTTCTTTACAGCCCAGCATGTACATCCCTAAGCACTATGCCGAAGAAGAGTGGGAGCAGGTCGAGTACCTCATCAAAAACTATCCTCTCGGCACCGTGGTCACCACTGACGAAGAGGGCCAGATTATTGCCAACCACATTCCGTTTTTCTACAAGCAAGATGGAGATAAGCAATACCTCATTGCGCATATTGCCAAGTCCAACCACCAATTGCCATCATTGACCAACAACAGCAACGTGTTGGTGATTTTCCAGTCGGCCAACTCGTACATCACCCCGAGCTACTACCCGGGCAAGGCGGAGACGCACAAGTATGTTCCGACCTGGGACTTTGCCAGTGCCCACATCTACGGCGCGTCCACCGTGGTTGATGACTTTGACTTTGTGCGGGACCAAATCACCAAGTTGACAGACCAGCAAGAGAGCGCCAGGGATGTTGCGTGGAAGGTCTCTGAAGCCCCTGAAGGGTATTTGAAAACCATGCAAAGGGCCATTACTGGTTTACAGATTGAAATCAAATCTACCCAGTGCAAATTCAAGTTTGAACAAAAGATGAAGGCTGCCGATATCAATGGGGTCGTCAAGGGGTTGGACAAGGACGGCAAGACCGAATTGTCAAAGTTGACCGAGGAGACAAATGCTCGAAGGGAGGCTGTATAGAGTTGGCGCCTAGCTTTTATAGAACTACAACAGAATCACATGTGGCCCTTTCCTGCTTCCCAGTAACAAACTTCAAGTAATCAATTCTCCTATAAACTATAAAAGTAAAGAACCCCCCGAGCTTGGACACACTGTATTTTTTTTTTTTTTTTTTGCCTTTTGCCAGCACCAGATCGATAGCGCATCTGCTTGTCGTATGATTCTAATATGGGTTGAACCTTCCTCCGCGGCCACCTCGGGCGCCCCTGCCGCCCCTAGCACCCCTACCTCCTCTCGCGCCGCCTCTTCCTCGGCCACCACGGCCGCCTCTTATGACGCCCCTCTTGGCTGTGATGCCAGGTATATTTGTTCTCTTGGCCGAAACCTTCAACTCACGATCCCTAAACTGCGACCCGTCCAAGGTGGCCACCGCCTTGTTCACGTCGTCGGCATCAGCAAACTCCAAATAGGCAAACCCCTTGGGCTGGCCCGTGGTCTTGTTGGTGAGAATGGTGACCCGATTCACTACTCCCGCAGACGAGAAATGCTGCTGCAACTCCAAGGGCGTGGACCCATAGTCAACATTGCCAATGTATATCGACCTGGCGTCAATGTCGCGCTTCTCTTCGTCGGTTTGCGGTGTGATTGCCCCGGCCTCTTGCGACAATTGCGAGTGCAATTCTCTCAACCTTGCTGCTTCTCGCTCCATCTCCTCCATTCGTTGCTGGATATCCTGAGCGCCCAAGCTTTGGGAGCTTCCGTCCAAGGGCACATCTTGGTCATCCACTGGTATTTGATCCGACATTCTTGTTTATGCTGCTTTGCTTACTTTGGCTCCTGTCTTTGGCTGCTTACTTTGACTCCTGTCTTTGGCTCCTGTCTTTGGCTGTTGTCTCTGCGATGTGTTTACTTTGTTTATACTTTTTTTTTCGTTCTCTCTGTTCATCCGCTTAACGTGCACTTACCAATATACATGTGTGGAATTTCTCAAAACTGGGATAAGCCCGGTACGTTCTTGTCTCTACTAAGTGTCGCCCTGACGCTGCCAATGTCTCTTGGCTGGGCGGCAGGCTCAATGGTGGATCCGTACCCGATTTTGCGTATCTTTCTCTTTTTCTTTGTGTGTGGCGATATCAACGCATCCGATTCGCGCAAGATATCAATGTCGGTTTCGTAACCCCCATCGTACGGCGCGTACTCGTCGTCGTCCGTCAACACACTCATAAACCCCGCCTCGGCGCGGGGGAATAGAATGTCGCTGTCCTTGCGGTGGTGCGATTTGCGGCCAAGACAAAACACCAACCCCACCATGACGCTGCCAAAAAGGATCAACCCGAGAATCACCCCCACGCCAATGCTAATGAGCCCGAGATGGATGTGTAAAAAGTTATCGTCCAGTTTCGGTTTCTTGAACCATTCGAGACTGAGGGGCTTTTCAATCAAAAACACACACGCGGCGTGAGAATCTTGAGAAGTACACCCGTGGCTGACCAACCTCACCTCGTGGTCCTTGTTGTAGGACGCGATGGTGGCGGCGGCGGCGGTGGTGGTGGCGGTGGTGGCGTTCAACTTGTGGAGCTGCAAAACTACCTTGTCGGTATTTGCCTTGTGCCGGCAAACCAAGCCGCCCTCGCTCAAGTTGGTTTTGATGACGCCGCTGGAACCTCCGTTGATGCATTCCTTGATTTTGACGGCCTCCGCGTTGGGGATCAAATGAAAGTCGATAAACCGCACCAAGTCGGTCAACGACGCGGTGATGTTGAAATCCTTCATCGATTCCGGTGTCGGCATCAACACCGAGTACGGACGCTTTCCCAGAAAGGCATCCACCACCTTGGGGTATATCCGTAGTATATCCCAGAGCGAGTGGTCCGGGAAATGGGGGTCAAGGGTGGTGCGTATCAAATCGTCAAATGGGATCGCAAAGTCGTCTGGCAAAAGCACCTCGTTGATCACATGAATCACGCCCTGGTTGAATAGCATATCGGAATTCAACGGGATCTTGATACTGGTTTTGTTCATCTGCAACCGGTTGGTGCGGTTGCCAGCACTGCTACTGCCCCTGAGCCTAACCTGGTGGCCATTCAAGTTGGTCGAATTTGTGTCGCCGTCAAAGTTCGAGTAGATTGTGTCCTCCAAAAACATCCCCTTCATCACTTGCTTAAACAACTTGGGGTTGGCCTCGAGGTAGTTGAGCACAAGCCCCATTTCTTTCCACAACCCCGAGGGCTTGGTGTCGGCTTGGGTGGCCACTTTTGCCCCGCACGGCAAAAACATGGTGTACCCCTTGTTGTTGTCATCGAGCGAGTACAAGTTGAAGGTATTGAAATACTGCAATGTTCGCAAGCAGCTCTCGCGGTCGATTTCAATGTTTTCGAGGTGGCGCGGGACCGATCCGCTGGATATCAAGTCTCCCAAAGAGTGCCGGAGATTCACGGGAGCCGTGACCTCGGCGCTGCACACGTGGATAAAACTCCCATTGCCAATGGAAATGCTCTCCACCACCTCCACCTCGTCATTCACGGTGGTTTTAAAGTTTCCATTCTCAATGGAGCTCGACACTTTGACTTTGTAGCAGCCACCAATCTTTTTCGGCAAGCACAACTTGGAGTCGGCAAGTATGTGGGTGTCGGTCTGCTGGTGCAACGGCAACGACTGGTTGACAAACTGGTACAACAAGTTTTGCTTGGAGCTGAAGGATGCGGGGGCAAACATTTGCAGCAGCAGCAGCAGCAGCAGCAGCTCCCCCTCCCCCTCCCCGTCGTCGTTGTCCAGCCCTTCTTCGTCTTCGGCATCATCTCGCAGCTCGGGATCAAGAAACAAGGTCTGGTTGGCATACGTGCCATCTATCAACGACTCAAGCGACCGGAAGTTCAACTCCTTGACAAAGTTGGTATAGTGCATGGCGTAAAGACCCTTTCGGGCAATCATCGCTACCGTGGGGGCACCCAACTCGCCAAAGAAGGACCCGTGTTGGCTGTTGAAAAGGTGCATTGCCCCATCGGCAAAGACACGGGTGGTGTTGGCGGTCAACTTGTCCACATGCAAATGGAGGTTCTTGTACCCCAACTTGTGTTTCACCCCGGACCGCGACATTACCGTGCCGTAGGTGTTGTTGGCCCCGACAACCATTTCGGGGATGATCAAGTTTTCGAGTAGGGCAATAGCGTCCCGAGAAATCTCGTCCTCGGCCTCGTCAGTGATGCCAAGGCTATTGGCCATGGAGTCAAAGTTTGCCAAGTAGTATTTCAACTGGATATCGGTCAACGATTGTTTCATGTACTCATCAGTGGGTACAAGGATGGTTTTGTATCCGTTGAGAAACTCTTGACAGGTACGGGGCAATGGTTTTGGCTCCTTCTTCTTTTCCTTCTTCTTTTTGTGCTTCTTTTTATGCTTTTTCTTATGCTTCTTTCCCTTTGTAACAAATACTGCCTCACCCTCGCCATCATCATCATCATCATCGTCTTCAAACAACAGCTGGAAAATCTGTCGCACAATTGATATCTCCTCGTAATCGTCGCCCATCAACACCTCGCATAGCGTCGGTTTGAGCGGCAACAACTGATCAATGCCCTGGATAAACGAGTACTGGTGCTTGGCGTAAACGTCGGGCTCCACTATACTAGCCACCTCGTCCACCACATACTCTTGCGTGTCTAGGTCGGGAGCCACGCTCACCGTGTATGTTTGGTTATCCACCTGGTACAATGTCCCCAAAACCACTTCTTGCTTTCCCATATACCCAACGCGAAACTTTTGATCGACAATGTAGCGTAGCAACTGGTTGTTTTCCCAGTTAATCCCCAGACCATGAACAAATGCCGAGTTGACGGGGGCAAGCAAGGTTACGTTCTGTAATCCATTGAGGCGGGGTATCATTCCCTGGCGTTGAAGCTGTCGTAGAAAGTAGGAGTACTGGGGCTGTGAAGATAAGATATCCACCAACGTGGATGGCGTCGCTATTGGCTCATCTGTAGTGGTGGTTGTAGTGGCAGCAGCAGCAGCAGCAGCAGCAGCAGCACCACCAACTACCCTTGTTGCCATGGCATAGACGATTATCCATATCCACAACATTGTTTGTTTTGGTTGTTTTAGTTTCCTTCCTTTTTTTTTTTCTCCCTTTCTTCTTTTGTTTTCATAAGCCATGTTACGAATCCATCTACAAACATACACAACAACCAGATGAGTCTTGACAGCAGTCGCCTGTCCCACCCGGGCGACGTTCCCCGACGGCGTCTGAGTACTTCCTCCGCACGCCTCGAAAGGAGAAGAACCATTGAGAGCGAGCTTGCAGATGTCGAGGCCGAGACCGTGGCTGGCGCACTCCCCGAGGGGTTCAATACCAAGGTCGAAAAGTTTCGAGAACGGGGCAGGCAAAAGACGGCGCAGTACGTTCCCATAATCCTCAACATCGTGCATGGGTCCATATGGGGCGTGCTAGTGCGCAAGGGTCTAATGGCGTTGACCACATACGATGGGTCCTACCTCTCAGGTGTGATTTGGGCCAACTTTACCGCCTGTGTGGTTATGGGGTTGGCCGTGGACGGCGAGGGGTTGTGGATCAGGCTACTAGAAACAGGCCAGGAGTACCGCAACAAGGGGGCCATACCCTTGTACACGGGCATCACCACCGGTTTCTGTGGAACGGTGTCGTCGTTTTCGTCGGTCATTTTAGAAGCATTCAACAAGGCCAGCAACACCGAGATTGGCAACACGTACGACTACCCCAACGCGGCGTATGGGATAATGGAGTTTCTCGCGGTGGTCTTGGCCCAGTTTGGCTTATCGATTATGGGCTTCCATATGGGCAAGCACGTGCTGATGATTGTGGACAAGTTTATCCCCGCGGTGACCAGGCGGCAATATAAAGTTATGGAAACGGTATCGATGGCGGTGGGAATTTGTCTTGTGGTTATCACCTGTGTATTGATTGGCACCGAGAGGGACGGTGCTTGGCGGAGCTGGACGTTTTCGATGTTTTTCGCCCCCTTTGGCGCCATTTTGAGGTTCTACTTGTCCAAGTACTTGAACTCCAAGGTGGCGAACTTCCCCTTGGGCACGTTTACCGCCAACCTCGGTGGCACCTTGCTCTTGGCGGTGTTTACGCTCGTTGGCCGGGGAAAACTACCGGGTGGTGGAGGCAGAATCGTGACGTCGGTGCTTGGGTGCCACGTTTTGAATGGTCTTGATGATGGGTTCTGCGGTGCACTAACCACAGTTAGCACGTTTGTTGTTGAACTATTTGCTCTAAAGACGGTGCACAGCTACACCTATGGCACGTTGTCGATAGCGCTCAGCTTTGCGGCGATGGTGCTTGTATTGGGGTCGTACACCTGGTCGGTTGGACTTGTTGATCCATACTGTAGTTAATATTCCTACTCGTTGTTTCTACGGTGCTTATAGTCGTGATCAAATTTTAAACTATTCAATAAATCATAATGAAGAAGTAAAGGGGGAAGGGAAGAGGCAACACGCACTAGACAGAAGCATCTTCAAGCTCGACCAATTCAGCCTTTTTCTCATCGGCAGATGAGTTGTCCACAACGTCGTCTCTGAAAGCGTGGGCAGCTGGGATAAAGTTTTGCGACTTCCAGGCGTGTGGTACCTTCATGTACAACTCGTCCACTTGTTCCAAGGTCAACCCCTTGGTTTCGTAGACCAAAAAGTAGACAAACAACCCGCCAATAACGTTGCACCCACCCCAGATGAAAAACACCTTGGAGCCAAGGTCAGCATTACCGGGGCCAGAGTCAACCATGTATGGAGTAGCATAACCAATACCCCAGTTCCACAACCAGTTGGAAGCGGTACAGAGGGCAATGGACTTTTGTCTGACATTCAAGGCATAAGATTCGGCAACCACGGCCCAGCAGAGGGGACCCCAGGTGGCGGCGAAACCGGCAATGAAGATACAGGTGAATGCCACCAAACATTGGTTGGCAGCGTGCGAGTCGGTGGCGACACCAATAATGGCAACCAAGAGCTGACTCACAGCCATGACACAGGACCCAGCAATCAACAACTTTCTTCTGCCCCAGAGTTCAATCAAAAAGATACCGGGGACGGTCATGCCGACATTGACAATGTTGGTGGCCAACTGGATCAAGAAGGGGTCGGAAATACCCGATCTCTTGAAGAACTGGGTACCGTAGTAAAAGATAAAGTTGATACCGGTCAATTGTTGCAATGCTTGGATAACAACACCCATAAACAATCTCTGGTGCTGCTTGTTGACATTCTTGAACACGGTGGCCCAGTCGGACTTGGCGTACTTTAATTCGTAGTCGTAGTTGGCCTTGATCTCGTCGTATTCTTCAATAAGCTCTGGGTGGTCAATGGGCAATTTCCTGATTCTTCTCAACGAGTCCTTGGCCCTTTCTTCTTGTTCCTTGGACACCCAGAATCTTGGCGTCTCGGGGAGGAAAATCATCCCGATACCCAAAATCAAGGCCCAGGCAAACTGAATGGCAATGGGGATTCTGTAGGAGCCAGAGTCGTTTCTGCTGGACACACCCTTGTTGACACAGGCGGCAATAAAAAGACCCCAGGTGATGGCCCACTGGTACGACGACACAATGGCGCCTCTAATGTTTTTGGGGGTGACTTCAGAAATGAAAAGGGGGATGACGGAACTGATCAAGCCAACACCGAACCCGGCAATGGCACGGCCGGCAATCAACAAGTTCTTTTCGGTGGCAATGGTTTGCAACAACACTCCGAGTTGAAACACACCCAAGGTGGAGATGATCAAGGTCCAACGACGACCAATCCTGTCGGAAAGGAGCGGAGCGCCCAAGGAACCGAAAAAGGTACCCACAGACAAGATGGAGACAATAAGGGAACTCTCAGCAGCAGTAAACTCGTGACGGTTGTCGGGGAACTTGGCGAGGACATAGTCCATAGTCATGATACCGGAGATGGTACCGGTGTCGTAACCAAACAAGAACCCGCCAAAGGCGGCGAACAAACCCATAAGGGCACCCTTGGTGGTAGAGCCAGACTTGCTCTCACCGTTGTTGACAAAGTTTTTAAAGGCGTTGGCCATTACTGTGTGTGGTGTAGTGTGATACTGGAGAAGGAAGAATGCAAAAAAAAGAGGGAGATTTTCCACCTGTATTTATACACTTTTTGGGGAAGAGGCGATGAACAAGTACGACAAGGGAAGAAGAGGGGAGGTACACTGGGGGTTGAAATTGCTTGGGGGAGTGTGTGGTGGTGCGGTACCAACGCAGCCAAACTCTGAATTCGGATTTTTGGCAATTTTGGGTATTTGGCAATTTTGGGTTTTGTGTAACTTTGTTCTTTTTTCCATGACTCTCCACACGGAAAATTTTTGCCCAGGCCAAGAATAACAACCAACAACCAATAGCAATAACAATAGCAATAACAATACCAAGAATACACAACCACCAGAGCCATTACCAAGCACAAAAGCAATCACCCTATTCCCTCCTCGTTATATTTTTTTTTCTTTTGTTTTTCCTGGCACCGGGCGGATCATTTGCAGGGATTGAAGCTGGGGGAGGGTACGGTGTGGGGATGGGTCTCGAGGTGGGTCCCAGCTGCGTTGAACTACACGGTGGTTGACGTACCACTCATTACCCCTCTACTTTGCAGTCGGTGCATCTCCAACCAACATTGGAGAAAGAGAGGCGGCTGTGAATAAAGAAATGTAAAAAAAAAAAAAAGTAACCAAACCCCCTCTTTGCTTTCTGTTGCATTTCTGCTCTTTTCGTGATGAAACAATACTTCCCCACCCAATACCGCCTTGAATAGCAATAGTAGTTTGCGGGGAAAAAGATGCAAAGGTTTTGTGCATTGCCGTAGCCGTAGCTGTGTGTACGCCGTGGCATTGCGTGAATTTCATCACTCTTTTAGAGCTCATGCACCAGCGACAATTTAATCCGCCCGTGTGGAGAAACTCAAAAATTCTCGCATAAACTTTGGAGGTTGGGATGGGGGACGAGGAGGAGTTGTAGGTGGGTGTGGGTCTGTTCCTTGTGGAGGACATATTGTGGAAGCGTTTGCGGGGTGCGCTGTGTATAGCAACACCGCTGTATGGGCGCACATCTGTTTGGTGGTAAGGATGAACACGCCATGGTTGTTGAAAACACCCTGGTCGCTGCCGTGTATATGGCTGGGCGCACGGCATTCGGATTAACATCCCCACGTCGACATTGTCCTTTGTCCCCCATTGTCTGTTTTCATTGGCTGGCTCTTCATTAGACAAACCACCGCCAAGACAAAAATAATAACAACAACAATAAAGCCTCAAAAGAATTGTTCCCCAAATTTTTCCATTTCCTCCACACCACATTCTCCAAATACACAATACCAAACACACAATACACACCACTCCACACCACAAACAATGATCGTCCCACATCGATCGTAATGGGTTTGTAACCCCTTGTGGTGAGATTTTTCCTCGCGCTGAATCGCTTTGCTTTTTCTCCGCTGTGCCGTGTCTGGTGGCTACACAAAATTGTCCAAGGCGGGTCCAGCAAGCGAGGAGTGGGAAGCCAAGTTACTCCTCGGGATCCTCTTCCCCTCGTTGTTGTTGGGTTCTAATAATCCCACCTCTTAGGAAGCACGGAACATCATAGGAGGGAAGAAGGAAAAACTTCGTAATGGACGTACAGCTAAGCACCAACGGTTGCTGGCCAAGAAGCTTTAGTGTAATTTTAAATTCAGAATTGGTCAAGTGCCCTTTGGCTTGGTGGTTTCCCCGTAACACCACACGGCTTGATAAAATAAAGAGGAGACTACCATAAACAGTTTACAAAGGTATTATATTACAACAAATCCAAGTCGGCGTCGTCAATATCCATGGCACCCTCCCTCTCCTCCTCCACCACCTCCTTCTTAAACTGGGCCTGGTACTTTTCCAACTGCTCGAGGTTCCACACACTAACCCCCTCCTGGTCCTGCGGATTCGTGGGCTGCGCCAAGCTTCGCAAAAACTTTTTCGCCGTGGCCAACGCCATGTCTGTCGACAAGTTGGTGTCGGAATCATACAATGCCTGAGCAATCCACTTGGGCAACTGGTTCTTTTTCCGGGCAAACCTTCGGTCTGCCAACACCATTATTCCATAATCGTCTTTCCCCCGCAACACTCGGCCCAAACACTGCGCTGCGTGCCGCATAGCGTCAAATGATAAAAAGTCATTCTCCTTGATTTGCAAATGGTCGCGCATAAACTCGAGCCGCGCCTTCAATATCCTCGACTCGGTGTACTGGAACGGGATCCCAATCATTAGCACCGTGCGGCCATAGTGGTGGTCGAAATCAATCCCCTCCGACACTTTGCCACGAGCCACCGAGAGCAAAATCGCCCCGCGCCCATTGGAGCACGCCTTGCGGTACGTCTCCAACGCCAACGACGTTTCCTGCGCGTCGGGAGTCTCCACAAGAATCAACTTGTGCTTCCACACCTCGTCAAGAACCCCCATATTTTGCCACATTGAGATGATGGACTCCATATACAAATACGAGGGGAAAAACACAACCATCCCATCAGGGGTGATTTTGGCAAACTCAACAAGGAGCGACCCATAGTTTCTCACCACGGAGGGGTCGTTCCGAATCTCAAATCGAGACGAAATGGGTACTTGGTCCGACCCCTTGGTGACAATCATGGGCAAAAAGGACCTTCTTGCCAACGTCATGGCATAAGACTCTTGAATCACCGTGGGGAAGTTTAGCATCTTGGGGTACATGTCCAACGGCGAAATCGTCCCCGAAGTGATAATCACCGACGAAAACCGGTCAAACACGGGCTTTATAGCAATTGATGCATCAAGACAGGTAAAGTGCAATATGGGGTTGGGCACCGTGCTTCCCTCGGTCTCAAACGGCTCAAGAATCAACTGGAACCCGGTGTCGTACGTGGAAACCAAGGTGGCAAACGTGGCAATATCCTTTAGGGCATTGAAATCCTCAATTTCGGACAATTCCAACGTGCGCACCAACAACGATAACCGTTCCGAGCAGAACCGCAATGGTTTCCTGTCAATGTAGGTTAATTCCTTCAAGTGCTGCAAAAAACTAACGGGTGTCTCGGAAATCACATGCAACACCTTCATTCTCGTCTTGAGATACTCGATAAACCGCTTCAAAAATGCAATAAAGTGCTCGCCCTTGCGAATGTTCCCCGGGATCGCCTCGTCCAACAAATCTTGGGGCAAAGTGGGGTTGGCCATAAACAATTCTTCGTCACGAGCAATCTCCGCCTGTCGTAACCCCTCCACCAACTGCTCATACTCATTCTGGAGCTTCTTACTATCCTGCGTCTTCATCTCGTCCACGGCGTCGCTCAACCTATTGGCCCCGCGCGTAGCCCTCTTTAACGTGTCTTCCGTAAGGTCCAACGACAACGACTCGATGCACACATTGTCAATGTTGTGCGCCTCGTCAAATATAATGATCGAGTCCTTGGACAACTCCTTGGACACCCTTTCAGCGATTTTGGGGTCGAGCAAATAGTGGTAGGAGTATATGATAATGTTGCAGTACGAGATCATCCGTCTCACGGTGAAGTAGGGGCACGTGCCTTCTTCCTTGCAGTGTTGGATCAACGCGTCAAACGAGTAAACGCCCTCCGGTATAAGGTTATGCTGGTCCATATCGTTCAACTTTTCATGGTACGAGCACAACGAGTTTGTCTCGGGATCCCTTACCTGGTCCGCCTCCGTAACCACCCCCTTTTCAATCTTTTCCTTTAGTTGGCCATTGGTGATGCGCCGACACTTTTCATCAACAACATTGCCCTTACGTTCCTTGGAAACGGTGGGATGTAGGCAAAGATTCTTTCTCGACGTTAATCCCAACCCGCGGAAATCTTCAACGTGTCCCAACTCCTGCGCCCGGTACTCCATAAGCTTGTGCAACTCAATCAATGCCTTTTCAATCTCAGACATGGTCCGTGAGCAGTAAACGACTTTCCTGTGTTCAGGGTAGTGCATTTGGTACGCCACCGTAAGCGATAAAAGGGAGATGGTCTTGCCTGTCCCGGAGGGCATCTCGAGTATACAGTTGCCGCCCACGTCCAACGTCTTTTTGATATCGCTCATGTATGCATACTGCTCGGGGTAGATTCTCGGGTACGGGAATAGGACCGGTAGGTCATCAATGTAGAACTTCATGAAGTGATTCTTTAACTGTTTGGTTGTTGGTTGCTGAAAGTTGTTGATCGGTTGCTGAAAGTTGCTTACTCAACAAGAAGAAAAAAAAAAGGTGCATTCTAAGTGAATCTATTCAAAATCAAACTCTCCAACTGGGGATAAATGATATCAGAGGTGTTTCCCGAAACCGTGACAAGAATATCCTTGTAGTAGCTCCTTAAAGGATCAATCTCCTTATTATACTTGTCAAGCCGCTTTTGGAAAACCTCGGCCGTGTCGTCTGGTCGCTTGCTCAACGGCTCACCCGTCACATCGTCCTTAAACGGCACTTTGGGCGGGTTATAATCCAAGCTATACACTCTCCCACTGGGGACATGCACCCAACGGGACTCGATCCGTTGTAAAATCACCTTTTGGTCCACGTCGAGCTCAACAACGAGGTTGAATGTGGCTTTTTCGGGAACGAGCGTGGCGTCCAACGCTTCAGCCTGTCCCCGCGTCCGCGGGAACCCGTCCAATAACCAGCTCGTGTTTCCATTCAACCAATGGAGACCGCGCATGTGGTCCGTGATGAGGTTGACCATGGTGGCGTCAGGGACGAGGGCGCCACGTTTGATAAACGTTTCGGCCTGCTTGCCCACGGCGGTGCCCTCGGCGATCTGCGATCGTAAAATGTCACCCGAGGAAAGGGAGTGTAATGGGAACCGCTTTAGCAAGCGGCTGGTCTGGGTGCCCTTGCCTGATCCTGGCGCACCAAGGAGCAACAACCTGAGCGGTCTCAACATGTGGGGAAAGTGAGAAGGAGAAAAGAAAAAGTGCTTGTGGTAATTTTTTTTGTGGTTTATTTATTGGCTGATTCTATACCCAATCTACTCTTCATCGTCAGATTCAATGATCCTTCTCTTCTTGCGGGGCTTTGTCTCGTCGTCATCATCATCAGCAGCAGCAGCAGCAGCAG
>JAJMCF010001692.1:62194-73140 GCA_030585045.1 Zhuliangozyma parablackwelliae | reverse complement strand
CCATTTTGATGTAGTTTCTTCTTTGCTGTAGCTTTCTGATTGCCACCGCCTCGATGGGCCTTGTTGGCTTGTTGCTGACTATCCATCTGGCTACTTCACTCTTTCTCTTTGGTTGTAAAGTTTTTTTTTTTGGTTAGATGAGATGCTCTGCTCCAACAAGAACCAAAAAAAAAAAAAATTGTGTGCGTGTTTTCATCACGTGACTGTGCTTGGGTTCCTGGTGTTTAAGATTTCCAAGAAAGACCCAATCGACCCAGCTCATGGTTTAGTTACAATATGCACCTGTTATGGGGGGGGGGGGAGGGAAGTACAAGTAACAGTCCAATGCATTACAAGTAACCCATGCAGAACAAATAAAACGGGGAGAAGCACGCTATAAGATGGAAGCCAACAAGTTGCTGTTATGCAACTTGCCACTACTTGTTTCACCATAAGTTGAACAATCATTGTCAGGAACGACAACATTCCCACACTACCCCAGATGCGGCCTGTTTTCCTCTTTATCGTCATCTACACCCTCAGCCCAGTCTGTGCACTATGGAACTTCAAACAAGACAAAGTGTGCAATCGAAAACACACAGCCCTCCTTCCATTTACCGGGTTCAAAATAACCCGCCAATACAAGATCTCGGGATACACCCTACCGGTATCGATGCATTTCTTGACCATTTCCCATTGCAATCACGGCATTATGGATTACCAGAAAACGGTGAGGACAGGATCTCTGGGGCGTGTCAACTGGGATCGGCCGTTTTGTATGTTGAAGCCGAAACTTGGCGAGATGTTGACATTGCCACCGAGCGACGTCCGTGGTACCGAAGAAGTTGAAGGTGAGGTTGATATCGAATACCCCACCACCAATGCCTCCGAAGCAGGCCAGCAAGACCGTGGTGCTGGAGGGGCTTTGGGCCATTTAAGACTGCGGGGAAAGAAGTTGACGTTGCTCCTACGCAACAAGTTTGACCTACACATGGAAAAGTTGACCAACGGAAAGTGGTTGGAGTATAGTGGGAGGAACAAGTTTCTCCACCGCCAGGACTTGCTAAGTCGAGACCCACAGAGCTCGCTCGAGTGGGAGTCACGGAACTTGGTGTGCTACAAGATGGCACGGAGAAAGAAGTACGCCAAGAGGAAGATCTCCTTCTACATGCCCCACACATTTGTGGGCGGATTGTTTGAGTGCATCATCCCCCACGAATTGAAGCGGCTGGTGTTTGAGCAGCTCTCTTCGCTGGACTTGGTCATGCAGCTGTTTGAGTTCCAGTGCGACCCCGGCCTTTCGCGGCCCATATCGCCCCTCATTGCCGAGGACTCTACGGCCCAGTGGTTTGAAAACAGACTACACCACCTTCTCAACCCAGGAATCATACAAACCATCCCTTACTTGACCACATCGTCGCCGGCGAATCTCCGGTTCCTGGCCCTGGAGACGCCCGACATGTTTCGCGACACCTGGGCGACCAAGATCGAAGTGAATGAGAACTACAACTACCGCGAGGCAGATTTGCACTTTATTAGCCGAGCAGTGGCCATGTCGGCCGACTTGTTGAACAAGATCATCTCCCCCATTGAATTCAACCAGTTGATCCAGCTGTACAACCGGGCTAATGAGAGGGAAAACCCCGAGATTGAAAGGCTCATGCAAAATGCCTCATTCGAGCAAAAGCTAGGTCTCTGGCTTTCGTTTGTTGACGGCAGGATCGCAAAGCGGGTCTTGTCCCGGATCGAAAGTCTTTGGGACAAGGTGGAAGATTAGAAATTGTGAGTATAGTGCAATCCCATATTTATTGATGAAATACATTTTAAACACATTTACTGAAATAGTGAATAGTATATTTATTGCAACGTGCAGAAAACGCAAACTCTATTAATGCAACTATGAAGATGGTGTGTGGTTGAGCTCAGAAGGAGTGTTTGAGCCTAGATGAAACCCTTTGTGTTTGTGGGGTTGTTGTTTGAAATGTCAGAAAATGCCGAGTCTACTCTGCTGTGGTGATTGCGGTCCATTCGCTGTTGGTACGGGTCGTTTGGAATCAGGGCCAACTCCTCAACGTCGGAGACGGCGTCCGCCTCGCGGGCATTCTCAAAACTTTCGGAGTCGCTGTTGTCAAGGGCCAAGGTATCGCTCATTCGAGCCACCCTTGTCTGTTCCCTCTTTGACTTTTTCCGCGAAAGCTTTCTGGTGAGCCTGTCCTTCAACTTTGCGCCCAAGCCCTTGTCCTTCTCATTCGAGTCCTCATTTGTCGGGGAGGGCGCTTTTTCATCGGGGGCAACGCCATCGGTGGGGCTGTCCAGCGATATGTCGTTCAATCTGTACATTTGCGACTCCCAGTCCGCCGCGTGGTCCTGGGCAGCGACCCCCAACGCAGCCAATTCGCCAGCACCACTATGGGGGATGGCGCCCTTTTCCTTGATTGATGCCTGTCTCTGGAACGAGAACCTGTCGTCCTTGGCGGGAGCAAATCTCGCGTCTGGGTTCTTGGAAATGACAGAAAGCACGATAAACACAATAATGAGAATCAACAAAATCAACGAGAAGGCGGCATTCAAAATGAAAAAGATCCACCCCATGATCGACGCCACCTGCGCCGGCTGGCCAAAGATGTCGGAAAAGAACAAAAACAAAAACGAGTTTACGGTTGAAACAACCGAGATCAAGTAGTTGATGATGTTGGTGGACTTGTTCAAGTACGGGCCGGTCCAGATAAGAAAGATTGTGTAGGCTAAATCGGCAATAAAGATGGGAAACACAGAAACCTTGCCGGCAGACTGGCAAAAGGCGATAAAGAATGCTTTGAACAAGTTGTACCCAATAAGCACAGTGCCAAACCAGTACTTTTCGGCGTGGAACATGGTGTAGCAGAAACCGTACTTGTTCAACACCTTGCTGTCTCCGTACAACAAGGCCGCGGGGTTGCTGAACTGGGCTCTTGACTGTCTGCCAATCTTTATCGTGTTAAAGTATGACCAGCCCAAGACACTGGCCAACAAGATGATGAACAACACCGCCAACACAATCAAGGCGGGCGAGTCTCTTTGGACAAATTGCCACAACGAAAAGATTGCCAACTGGGGGAACCCAATGTTGATATACCTCAAAATGGATCCCTTGAGCAAGCTGCCAAAGCTGCCTCTAAAGGCGCTAAACTTTCTGGTGTTGATCTTTTTCGACCTGGTCAACAACGTGACTGCTGACTTGCTAAGCACGATTAAAACCACCAACAAGTAGCCAATCAATACAAACCAGGTGAAGCCGGTGGCCACAATCGACGTTGGCTCGATTTTTGAGTTGAACCCGATTCTGTCGATACCCCTCAACACAATCAAGTTCTTGTTTGATCTCAAGCCGTATTCGAGCGCCCTTTTGGCAATGCCGCCAACATAATCCAACGATCTCTTTTGCACCAAGATTTGCTTGGTGACCCCGAGAAAGTAGGTGGAGGGGGTGCCGCCGGTGGATTGGACGTACCACCGGAAGATGTCCTGCATAAACTGGATCTTGATCAACCCCATGGACCAGGCCAAGTTTTCGGACCAGGAGCTGGCGATGGGTGGCACCCTCTCTACCGCTTGCATGGACACGATAACGACACTTTGAAAGTACAAAAACAATGACACCGCGTTTGCGGCAATGTGGGAGGCGGCGTTGGAGTTGCCAAAGGTGGAGAGCATGGCGGCAATCAACAAGCCCAAGCCGGCAATGACGGCCGTGGCCCACTTGACGCCGGTCTGGCTGATGGTCTTGCCGTTGGTGAAACTCGACTGGATGCACGATAGTTCGTCGCCCGAGTCTCTGTCCTTGACCACGATCCTGACCACGGCATCAATGTCGGGGACTTGGTACGCAATGCCCGGGATCTGGTCGGTGTATTCGCCGCTGATGTACTCAACCGACTCGACCTGTAAGGACCCGGGGTAGATGGGGCAGAACTGTTTCCAGCCAAGGGTGCACATGTCAATGTCCTTTTCGATGATGAGGAACCCATAGGCGTACACCTGCAAATGGGCAGTGACGTAGGCACTGATTGCAGTGGTCAAGTCGAGGTTGTACATCAACGACCTGTCGTCGGGGTTGAATGTGACGTTGAAGTACGACGGGGAGATTTGCGAATCTTGCGAGCAGGTGACGAGGGATGTGGCGGAAAGCGATCTCTTGGCCAGCACTGATGCTAGAAGGGTAAATAGCGACACGAGAAATGGGAAAGTTAACATATTTGTTGAGAATAAGGGCAGAAAGACGGCTGTTTACCGGGGAAATGGTGGGTCTCTTGCAAAGCTATGTGGGCTGGGAAAAATTTTCTCAATAGGAACACCGAAGGGCTCGGTGTGGATGGGTTTCTTTGACGTTGCAGAAGGTTGGGGAGGGGTGGAGAAAAGGTACCTCAGTATGTGGTCTGCAAGTGGCTGGAGTATTGTTGAAGAAAAGGCTACCTGTCTTTTCTGTATATGCTGGTGTTGTTGTTTGATGTGGATAGTGATCCTAAGCTCTCTTTTTTTCTTGTTCTTCTTTGCAGGGGGAGGGGGGAGTGTTGCTTTTCGCTGCGAGAAGAAAACGGGCACAAAATCAGATTGAGGCAGTGCCAGCCGAGGGTTTGGTGATGCAATAGCTGGAGCAGGTGGTGGTGTGATAAAAAAGCTAATGGTGCTGTGTGCTGAAAAGAACTGTGACACGAAAGGTGGGTAAGATGTTTTCTACTGGTTGTGTGGTTGTGTGTTATTAGGAGGCGAGTGGGGAAGGGGGAAGGAGATTAGAGTTGTTGTTTCATTATTAGTAAACAGATCCTCTACCCCTCGGAATTGCATTTACCAACCGCGTGCGACTCACATGACACGCGCAGGAAAAGTCTCCCGGAAGTCGCGCAGTTCCAAAAATAACTCACCACGAGGGAAGTGTATACACCATAACCCAAACACCATAAGAGGAGGCGCCGTAAAAATCTACACCTCCACAATGTGGAAGCCGGGTGGGGATATCAGCTCATGGACAGGTTCTAGTGAGTACAGGTTTATCATCAACTTACCAGCTGCTTGACTTGGTCCATAGTTTGGATTTCCAGCAAGTTCAAAAACTGGAAAGTGGAAGGTGCAGCAGTGTCCCTTGCAATCTGCTCCTTGCCATGCAAAGGAACAACAAGGAAGGGACACAAGGAAGGTATACAGTTGTTTAACAAGATTCTTCTGCCAGCATAAATACGCTGCTGTCTACCTCCACCTTTTATTCTTCTTGGTCTATTGTGCAATATCCACACCATGGCCAATAGACAAAGACCGTTCACATGTTGGATATCGGCGGTCGCAGAACCAGATCAAGAGCCAATGATCATAGATTTGAGAAGCCTCATCCTGTTGATGAAACTTCTACCTTCTCATCTACAAACGGGGAGAAGCTCCGAAATAACGATTAGATTTACAATAACGACGCTTCGAATGATGGTAAGCTTCGCCAATACGGTGGAAAGAAGAATCCAACAGAATCACGGTTTAAGGTTCACGGAAGACACGTTTGAGGTTGTCATCCCGAATGTGGCCCATATGCCACCACCTGCCCCGGATCAGTCAATGGCCGAAGAGTATCTGCTGATTGTGGGCAATATAAGGGAGGTGATCGCCATGTTGGGTGTTTTGAAGACCCAAATAGAATGTGCCACTGATCCCCGAGTAATAATTGGGCTAACAGAATTAGCATTGTCCAATTTCCGATCCATCGCACAGAGGATCAGACAATGGACCCTACCAGAGCACCATCTCTGGTTCCAAACTGAGCCTGCTCTCAAGTAATCTCTTGGCATCGACTGAGTCCATAACAACAACAACAAGAAGAAGAAGAAGATCCACGGACACCCCGTGTAGTGTCTTTATTTTCAGATCCCCATGTTTGTCCCTCTTATTGTGACACAGCAGACGACTAAATGGTGCAACGCTGTTTCTGATTGTCTTGCGTCACTGCCCCTATACATGCTTATATAGTTTTCGGCGAATACATGTTTATGCGATAGCTTGGCCAAGTGGTCAATTGCCATGGAGCAAGGTCAAACGAGAAGCAAACTCAAAAACTGGAAAGTGGAAGGTGCAGCAGTGTGGTTGTGGTCATGCGACAGTCTGTTGGGGAGGTCATTCCCTCTTGCTCATGGCCAGGATGGACTTGTGAACCACTTCGATTCTTGTAGATGCTTTCTGGGCCAGTGCACCGTTCAAGATGCATATTTTGCATCTGTTGTCTACCCTCACACGACCTCTCAACGTCAGCCAAAGAGTAGGAAAGAAAAGAAAAAAAAAGCTTCCCTCGAATAGCAACCCAGCTTGTTGTTTGTTGTTGACAGAGAGAGAGAGAGAGAAAGACACGCCGCACGATCCACCTGCGTACCCAATTCCCCATTTGATATGACCACATTTGTCAAGAATGTCAGTGAGATACCGTTGAAGGAGCCGCAAGAAACATTTGTCGACGATCCCGCCGAGCTATCAGACATACATCTCGACGAATTGATCTTTGACTTGAGCCATGGGTTGAAGAACATCAACAAACTACACATTTATCATGCGGTTTTCATATTGTCAAAGACTTTGGAGTTTACAATCAAACTCCAGGAACACCCCGACGCGTACCTAAAGTTTAGATTAGAGCAATTGACAAAGTTGGGGATGAGCGCAGATGAGTTGCAAGAGGTGGCCAAGGCTCATTCCGACCCGCCCAAGCGAAACCCGCCGATGTACCGATCAAACACGCCTCCGCTCTCCCCGCCACTCAAATTTGCCCGGTTGAACAGCACTTTGACCTACAGCTTTGACGAGCTTGACGACACCGAGATGAAGGCAGCCACGCCCGACTCGTTGACCAAAGGTGGCACCGACCAGGACTACGAGTCCATATACGACGACAACATCGATGACATTAGCTACGACGACTATGAAGATCCCCCCGCGGGCGACGAGACACGGGTGTTATCACCCACGTCTCCGTATGTTGCCATGGAGCAGTTGTTGGAAACACTAGATCTAACGCCGTCAGACGCAATCACCGACTTTAACGTGACAAAACTCAAAAGCCAGGTTGTCAACCACCGCCCCAAGAACCAGCACCTCTTGAAAATATTCAACTTGTTAAAGTTGCCGCCCTTGACTATTGACCAGTTCTTGCTACGCGTGAAAACCTACTCGTCGTCCATCTCGGTGAGCTCGTACGTCCATTCGGCGTTTATGTTGTTTAAGCTTTCGGTCTTGCTAGACCTCATACCCATGACCATGAACAACGTCTACCGTTTTATCGTGGCGTCGTTGAGAAGCTCCACCAAAATCATTGAAGACGTGTTTCAAAAGCAAAGGGTGTTTGCCACCGTCGTCGGTGTGAGCTTGAAGGACTTGTACAAGCTCGAAGTGGGGTTCTTGTACCTTTGCAATTTTGACTTGGTCATTGGTGAGGTGTTGCTCAACAAGTTTTTGAACCACGAGTTTCTTGACTTGTGTGCGTTTGTGAAGGAGAATTTGCCCGACGTCTACAACGCCCTGGTGGGAGGACCCCAGGCTCATGGCGTGTCCCAAGATTCCGATGTCACGAGCTAACGACGTTTGTTTTGTTTTGTTTTGATCTGTTTTATGTTTATGTTGTTAATGAGTCGATCCTGGGAGTGGGTATAGTGTGTAGGTAAAAAAGTAGATGTGCATTTTGAACTGTACACTGTCAAAGCTATACACCACGACGATATATACCTCCAGGAGGTTTTACCACCTGCTGCGTCACCAAAAAAAAAAATTGCGATTTCTGTGGATCGAACACAGGACCTCCAGATTTCTTTAATGACCGAAGCTATTCCTTCAGTCTGGCGCTCTCCCAACTGAGCTAAAACCGCATAGATATCAAACCCGAGCTGGGACTCGAACCCAGAATCCTTTGATTAGAAGTCAAAAGCGATAACCATTTCGCCACACGGGCAGTTTGATGTCAACAAAATGTGTCTCATTCAAGCAGAGCTGCAAGGCTCTTGATTGTATTTGCTACGCAATCCACCCCGTCAATGAGTCATGATATATACACATTTGGGGATCAGTAGTAGGTCTGAAGCCGGTGATGAAAGTGCATCTTATAGCTTCAATTTGTACATTTTCTTTTTTTTGCCAGAGTTTTGACAAGTATATAGGTAAAAACATGTATCTACCACCCAACGACCATCGACAAATGACTAGACAACAGCCTCAAAGCATGCCATCATCAAACTGTCAACAAACCAACTACAGGCCAGCACCACTGTTCCCCGAGTTTCACCTTTTTTTGGTTGTTGTGGCCCCACATGGCTGTTATGACACATGTGGTGCTGCAATCTTATCGGATTACACAAAAACAAAAACAAAAACGTGATGACACACACGTGAACCACCACGAAAAGTAAACACAACCCTTGCTCTCCCTCTTTTCCCCCCCTCTAGAATGATGTACAGTTAGTCACCCATATATATCACTCACATATATACTTCTCGCTATTCCCTCGTTCATGTTCCGACCAACAATCACAAAGATGAAGATAGCACCCCCTTCTAACCACCGCCACGTTTCGCTTAGGCACAGCAGCTCCAGACACGCAATCATGATCCCCGCACAGTTAAACGACTTGCTACACTCGGACCGACACGCCAAGTACCATTTCTTCAGTCTCGGGGGCGATTTCATACGATTGGCCTCCTACCGCCGATTCAAGAACTTGTTTAGGGTCGGCGGCGGCTCGTTGGTCAAGGAAATTGTTTTTGACTTGTCCACGTTTTTGAAGCAGGAGTTGAACGACGAGAGGTCGCGAACATACAACCAGTTGAAGGACTTTTTGACGTCAAACGCAACCATTTTGAAGAAGGAAAAGTCAATGATTCCTTGCGAGCACCACTTTGGGTTGAGGCACTGGCTCTACATCATTTTTGGGTACATGTTGCAGTCGTATTCCGAGGAGGAAGTCGAGTACTGTCTCGACCAGGTGGTTGATGTGTACTTGGACGCAAGAAAGTCGCGGTACTCGCCCACGGAGATGCGAGTCTTGCGCGACGAGAGGGACCAGTACATGATAGATTCATTCCAGGACTACATTGACACCGTGGAGGTCCGACACCACTTGCTCTTTGCCACAAACATCAGCGACAGATATGTCTCGTTTTCGCAGGCCGACAACAAGAAGATATACTTGCCACCCTTGCCACGGCTCAAGAGCCGCGAGTTGATGGTCAAGGCGTTGATGCACAAGGAGTTTTACCGAATGCTCCTAGACCCCAAGCACAGTTTTGCCATCAAGATGCACACCAAGGGTTACGATTTGGACCACCGGGAGTACGGAATCGTGCGCAAGGAGATCTCGTTCTTGGACGGCTTGGGCGACTTCTTTTTGGCGCATGAGACGTCAAAGTTGATCTACGAGTTGTGCAAGGAGGGAGTCCCAGTGACAAGCACCACCTACCAACTATTGAGGACCATGTTGGCCACCAACACCGTGATGTCCAAGTTGACCAAGGCGTACAAGCTATACCAGGGATTGGACGACGCCATCATCGACGAACGAATTTGCGAGTGGATTCCATATACCCTCACAGGTGAGAGAGCCAACTATATGGATGCCGAGGAAACAAGGATTTACGAAGAGGAGTTTTTGGGTGACTTTTTCGAGTCATACATGGCGGCCTTGCTAATCGAACAGCCAGACAATGCAAAGAGCTTCATCAAGGAAATATACCGCCGGATATTGACCGTGATGACCGAGACGTTGCCACCAGAAGTGACGTACCAGAGCTGGACCAGTGGGATTTTGGGCAGGAACATTCACTGCAAGCCGTGAAAGAGAGAACTGATGTTTTAACCATACTTTTATGTCTAGAAAAATATGCCTCAAGCATGGATACCCCAAACATGGATACCCCCTGTAACTTTTAAAACCTTCCACTAAAACCGAAAAACTTTTTCTTTTTGGGCTCGTCTTTCTTGACCAGCTTCATGCTCAAAAACTTGTTCTTCTCTTCATCTGACTCGGAGTCTGAGTCAGAATTTGAGTCATCGGAACTTTCTTCAGACGACGACGACGCTTCCTTTTTGGAGGGGGCAGAAACAACCTTGGCCGCGTCCTTGCTGGAATCTTTCACCTCTGGCAAGCCTCTGGTGGCCAAATCGCTCAAAGACGATAGCAATGGTTTCTTGACTGTGCTTGTCATTATTTGAGGTATTTTTTCCAGCCTCATGGGTGTCATAATGGGTGTCATAACCAGCGACCTTTGTGGAGTGCTTCTCACGGGAAGGGTCTTGCGAATCAGTGGTGGAACGACAAGAGTAACTACTTTGCTCAACGAATAAATCGTTCCTTCCTTTGGCGGAGACCCCTTGCGGGTAGCAGGGTTTGGTGCAACTGCCCCGTGCACTGGAGGCGTGGGTGCTTTTCTTGCCAAAACTGGCGGGGTGGCTGCCCTCTTGGTGGGCACCGAAGCCACAAGTCTCCTTCTCTTGGTGTCTCTCCCTTCTTCAGCCTCTGAGCCGGAGTCGGAGCTATCGTCGCCACTCGATTCTCCCGAGGAGGACTCCGTCCTTTCTCTCTTTTTGCCATTGGCCGATATACTCGCACCGGAAGGAGTACTGGTTTGTGATGGGAGTTGATTCGGGAATGCAGGCTTGTTGGCCGGATGCGCCATGGTGTCAGAAGACGATTGAAGCTTGGAAACAGGTTCTTTGTTTTTTAACTGTGGCTGTGTAGACTTTGAGGGTGTAACTGACTTTGAGGGTGTGATTGGTGGTTTGGGTGCAATGGCGATTGGTGGTTTGGGTGCAATGGCGATTGGTGGTTTGGGTGCAATGGCGATTGGTGGTTTGGGTGCAATGGTAAATGCCGGTTTCGAATGGAGCTTGTTTTGGCTCTGGTGGATGGATTGACTTAAGCCGGCCTTCTCCACTTGTGGGTTTGCGGGAGATGTGTTATACAACGACGGTGCTG
>JAJMCF010001692.1:0-42796 GCA_030585045.1 Zhuliangozyma parablackwelliae | reverse complement strand
ACTCCGCCGCCGCTTTCTACTTTCTATAGGCATCGGCATAAGGCGACTATATGCTGCTGGATCTCTAAAGCAGTGGGTTTAAACCTGTTACCACCCAAAAAAATTGTGAGAGTGAGCCATTGATTGGACAATTCATCCTATGAACAGAGGTGGGGGCTATCGCCGTTGGAGAGGAGCGGAATGGTGACCCGAACTACAAACATGGACACTGCTACAAACCTGTAGGATGCTGCGTTTGAAACATGACCCTGCATACACATGGGGGAACAGCCTGAAGTATTGACAACGTTGCTCCGCATCATCTCGGCTAATTGGTTGCTCTCACATGTTTGTGCCAGGGATACCAACCATAAAGGAGAAAGAAAAAAAAAGGATGTAAGACACCCAGAAAACCGATGTGCGTCAACTTGTCTCACCTATATCGCGATTCGCTCCTTTCCTATTGCATTGCTCCACCCAGATTACTAAGTCATCACTAATTGTTGCAAAAAAGGAAAACACTAGGACAACACCAAAAACAACACCCACAACAGAAAAAAAGTTTGCTATTAACAAGGGAGTAGAGTGCATTTCTGCAAGTTCCCCAACCACAAGAGTTTAGGGCCACACTGACGACATCCCCCTCTTTTGTACTGAAGGTTGTGTCGTGGATGCAGGGCGCTATTTTTTTTTCCGTTTCCTTCTGCCTAGGCAAAAAAAAAAGTTACAACGCAGTTATTGCTGCAACGCTGGATTTTGCAACTTTGCTTCCTGACCTGCCCAGTTAATTTTGCCGGTCGGTTCTGTTTCTTTCTTTTCCACCCCTTTGAAGTAGCCTAGGAGTGCTCATTCCCATGCACATGCAATAGAAAACAGGCTGTCTCACATTATTTTGCCAATCCATGCAGTAGAGCCTATTCTTACAACCAGTGGAGGCTAATTTCATTTTGGTTTCACTTGGTTCATAACCCCCCCAAAAAAAACAACCAATTGTCCATTCCCACTTTGCATTTGTTGAGTTCGCCCCCAGTGTTGGGGGGGGGGGGTCATCCGAGGTAAATCCTAAGACTTTGAGCATGGGTCATTTGAGTCAAAATGCACCGAAACTGAGGCGAAAGCGTGCGAAAGCGTGCGACAGCGGTCCTTGTATAAACATCAAACACAGGTCTGAGACACTATTCCTGTATGTACAAAGTATTGTCTTTCGACATATATATATAAAAGTATAACCCAACGGCACTTGAAATTTCGTCTTTGAGCTAAAAAATTCACCCAATACCATACAAATAACGAAACACCTTCAACACAGTTCATATAGTAGTTCCTACGCTTCAGCCACAACTGGTATGTCTAACCGTTCCAGCATTTGTCATGCAAGTATATTGAGTGTGTCAGCAAAAGCCATGAAAGTACTCAAAAGTCACATCCCTTTTCTTTGGCTAATCACCTCTGGTCCCTTGTCAAAAGCCCAATCAAAGGAGAAAGTTAGATACGTGCATGTGCATATAAAGTAACATCTACATGCTACCGCATTCCAACATATGGTGTACTAACTTGTCTTCTCTAGCCCATATAGGCAAACACAAGCATGTCGGACATTCTTCCTATCTCATGCATTTCTTGCAGGAGACGAAAGATCAAGTGCAACAAGAAGAAGCCATGCGACCAGTGCAACAAAAGATCATTGAATTGTGACTTTCCAAACACGTTTAGGAATATCAAGATAAGTGAGGACGACTTTGACAATCAAGAACTTGCTACGCGCCAACCCCATGTTCCACTGTATGCTTCAAGAGGCAACAGCAACAGCAACAGCAGCAACAGCTCCGGTAGCACCAACTCAATAATGACCACGGCAACGATTTCAAGCTCGCGCTCGTACGACCCCCCATCCGATGACCCGCTTGCCTTTGACTATCTAAAAACTTCAAAGGCACGGTCTATCGTACCATCCGATTCGAACCAGGCTACAGAGGCACGGTCAGACTCGTCTGGCACACCCGCAAACCCACTCCAGATGATGCCTGTAGATTCCAATAGCCAAAGAAGCAGCCATTGGGGAATAGGCAATAGCGATAGCCACGATTATGACCACCAACACCAATACAACCGCGACTATCACCAGCAACAGCACCAGCACCAGAGTCAGCACCAGCACCAGCAACAGCGCCAGCACCACGAAAGTTTCAACCACAGACCACCACCCAATCCACAACACCAGGGACATCGAGTTGACAATTACGTGTCTCTTAAGGAAAACTTTGGCATGATGAGAGCAGCAAATGCCCAGTTGTTGGACGAAAACAGAAACTTGACCATCCGGATAGAGGATATGTTACAGAGGGTGCTACATGTGTCCGACAACAGGGGAAGTTCCAAGCGTGATAGAACTTCTGACTCTTCAAGCGAGGATTTGCCAAACAAGAAGGACAAGGTTGGGTTCTTTGGCCATTCTCGAGCCAGCTTTCCCAAAGACTCGGCAAGTACCAACCATGGAATGTATTCGTTGAACCAGCCACCAACGGGCAACACCATTAACAACGATAACAGTGATGTCAATAGTATGGGCAAGAACGACGGCAGCAGAAGCAGCAGCAGCAGCAGCAGCAAAAACAACAACCACAATGACAACGGCAATACTCCACCAAAAGAATCATCTACTGCATCCGGTGGAAGCAGCAGCGACGAAGTAGCGCAACACAATACATCCGAAGCCCAACCGCTAGCTCGAGAGCAAAAAGTCATGCAGCTGTCGAGAAAGATACACAAGACCAAAAGAGCACGGGCACCAAGCCCGAGAAATAGCCAGGCTGGGGGGTCCTTGACGGAAGATTGGGAAGACGACGCCGATAGGGACAACAACCACGAGAATGCAAAGTCTCACACCATGATGGAAAGGAGCTCTAGGAAGAAAAAATTGCCCATTTTGCCGTCGTACTTGTTGAAATATGATGACCCGGACATCAGCAGCGACTTCGAGACGTACCAGGATGTGTTGCAGTTGAACCACGAGGTGATTGTTAAGTTGGTGGAAAAGTTCTTTGCCAACAACACCCACTACCGCACCTATGTGTCGGCATCACGCGTGTTGACCTTTTTGCACGGATACAACGCAATCAGCGATAGGGACTGGGACCACGACGACGACTTGTTGCTCGTTTACACGATTTTGAGCTTGTCGATTCAGAGGTTGAGCCCCAAGGACTTTGTTGATTTGGACTTGTTGCCAGCTGGCTCTCTCGGCGCCTGCACCAAATATAGAAAGTACCTCACCCGCAATGTGCTACACAGGCGCTTTGAGAGGTTGAGAAAGAACTTGGTCAATGAATCCTTGATGACTATCCAGGCCTACATATTGTGCACCGAGTGGTATTTCGTGGAACAAAAGTACAAAGAGTGCTGGTCGATGATGTTCCACGCGTGCTCCATCTCGTACTCGATTGGATTACACATTATTGGACAAGACCGTGCTCACCAGGGCAGAGGGGGGAATAGCAACCAGCTGCAGTTCACCAATATGATCAGCGCCACCGCCGAGGACTCCGACGTCAGCGATAAAAAAGAGACGCTGATGGGCGAGTCAGACGATGTAGTGCCTCAGGACAAGGAGACGGACATTTCCCGGTACCGCGTTTGGTTTGCTCTAAAGTTCCACGTCTCCGTCATTTGCTCCATTTTCGGCAGGCCAAATCCAATATCGGTGCAAGTGGGCATGGATGGGTCCAACAGCGGGCTCGGCTTCAACATCCCCAACAAAGAAGCACACGTCTTGTTCAAGATAGGTGTGTCGGAACTGCTTAGGTTGTCCAACTTGATGTTGATTGAGAACTTTATGATCAACATTGCACTCCCGGACTTGATGAGCTTGTCGGGGAAATTCAACAAAGAGATCGAGTTGTTGGAGGAGTTCCGCAGCCACAGCCAGGGGGATGATGCTGGAGGTGATGGAGAAAACCTTTCCATGCCCATGCTCATTGACGACGGCTATACCAACCAGCCGTTACGCATCACCGATTTGGACTTGTTGTCGGACATTATTATTTTGTACATCAACAACGCCAAGTTGTTTGAACCCTTTATCAGCAAGTTGGAAAATGTAAAGGGCTACGAAAATGTCATCAAGGGCCAAGTCACCTCGGTGTCAAAGTTTTTGGTCTTGTTGAACACTTTTATTGAAGGCTTCTTGAGGCAGTATATCCACGATAATATCGGCGACCTTGAAACCAAAGGAGCCAGAGGCAGTGGCGTATCTCCCCTGCAGCTGCACTGCGGTCCTGCCAAGTTTGGTCGGTTGTTCAAGACCTACTTTCCGTTTTTGAACTCATTCATTTGCCAGGGTATCATTGTGGTGTTTACATTGTTGCACTACAAGTCAAAGGAATTTGTCGAGAACGATTCCCAGTCGGTGTTGAACAACGAGTTCTTGTGCTTGATTGAGAACAACTTGGGGGCCTTGTTGAACCTCGAAACAAGGATCTCGACCAAAGATATCACCACCTCCCGCATGTGGTCTTCCAACATGGTGTACTTGATCAACAGGGTGTTGAACTTGATTAAGCTTATATACGAGAAGCAGGATGTTGATTCGGCCGCCGACAGCGACAGGAGAAGTAAGCTCAAGTCCGTGTCGAGGTCCGACGATTCGTCACCCGAAAACCAAACTGGGGTCAACTTGCCCATCACAACTGCTCGTGGCAACCTCTCGTACTTGTTGAATACCAACCCATTTGGCGACCCGTCGCAGTTTGAGTATTTGAACGGATTCCATTTGAACGACCCGTTCTGGCTAACCGTACCCGATAACTTGCCGTATTACTTGGGGTCGCCACTGGAAAACAACAACAACAACAACAACACCAGCAGTAGCAGCAGCAGCGGTAACACCAGCCGGAACAACAACAGCAACAACAACGGCACCAATGACAATGGCAACGCCCGCAATATCAGTAATGTTTCCGGGTTCAAGCAGTACGTTCCTGCCGCCAGAGTCGAGCTAGAAGGCACCAATGCCAATGCTAGTTCTCGTGCTAGTGCTCGTGCCGATGCTGCTGCGGCAGCGGCCCAGGACATGTTTGGCTTGCCCTCAGGCTCCAATACATACCAGCCCTGGGAATCAGCGACAGCCCTGCAGATGCTACAGCCCCAACAAGGCGGAGCACTGGGTTCAGTTGCAATACCACAACAGCCTGTCGCGATGCCATCAAGACCAGGGCAAATCCCACTCTCTCAACTGCCCCTGTTGCCGCCACCACCAACCCTCCCACCGCCCATGACTTCGGGTTCAGGGTACATGTTTCCCCAGCAAGCGCAGTACAACCAAGCAGCGGGGTACAGCCAGTACAGCCAAGCAGCGGGGTACAACCCAGGACAGTTTCCCAACTCCAACACATACTACCCAGCCAATCGATGACGACAAACCAAAGGGGCTGGGGGACGTGGGCGAATTGTTGTTTTTCTTTTCTCTTTGGTTTATAGAGTTTTCATTAATTGATATCTGTCTGCACGGTTGTGGCTGGTTTGCATCCTTGCTCCTCTGTCACGTGATCTTATTCGGTTCTCCACTTGTGTTGCCCAACAGAAGAAAGAGAGAGAGAAAAAAAAAAATTTAAAGCCGATTGATATTGTATTCAACACTTTGCCTGAGAGATACCATCGCCCCCACATCCCCCCCACCCCCTCAGTCTCAACATGTCAGGTTTCAAGAAGTTTACCGACTTTTTATTCTCCAAAAAGTCGCTCCAGTACATGTGCACCACCCATTTCTGGGGCCCGGTGTCGAACTTTGGTATTCCAATTGCCGCCATTTTGGATTTGAAGAAGGATGCAGACTTGATCAGTGGCCCCATGACGGGCTCTTTGATTCTCTACTCGTTGGTGTTTATGAGGTACTCCATGGCTGTCACTCCACAGAACTACTTGTTGTTTGGCTGTCACTTTGTCAACGAGTTGGCGCAATTGGGGCAAGGGTTCAGATGGGTGAATCACCACTACTTGCTTGACCAAAAGAAGGAGGCAAAGCCTGCCTCGAACTAAGAGCGCGGAGGTAACAGAGCAGGTGGCCGCAGTGTACTGGCGGTGTCCCGATTGTTGGCAGAAGCCGGGAAGCCGGGAAGCCGGGAAGCGAGCCGGGAGGGTAGCGTCATGCATGTATCTATTTATCCTATCAACCCTGTGTTTAGACTAATGTGTATTCTGATTCGAATGGTGCTGAACCAGTGAACTTTGGCTTGCAATCACTTCTATCCTTTCATTGAAGCTCTTTGGAGTGCTAGGGTTGTCTTTCTTCCCCAGTTGAGACGGCACTTGTTGTCGCACTCTACTAAGCAGTCATTATATATATGCACTCTACACAGTCACGTTGTTGATGATAAGATTGTCACCAACAACCGGGTCCTTTTTGCCTGCTTCCTCTTTGTTGCTATTGTCGCTGCCCTTTACTTCAATCTTTTCGTCAATCAATGTTTCAAGAATCTTCTTACATCGAAGGGCATACTCCAAATCAACCGCGCTGTCCTCCTTTCCCTCCTTGTCCTGTGATTGCTTGCTCTCCTCCACCTCTTGGTCGTTTCCCTCTGACTCACCCTCACCCTTTTGTCCAGCACTTGCTTCAATCCTTTTGGCAATCTTTTCCTCAATCCTTCTCTCGGCTTCTTCGTACTGTTTGTTCCACTTGCTGGCCACCTCCTTCAATTCCGGCACCATTCTGTCTCTTGATCCGCCCTGTATGCTCGCCAAGTACGAAATCAACGCCGGCTCGTACTCCGTCGGTATCGCCTTGATGTTTTTCAAAATCCAATTCTGCTTTTGCTTGCTAAACTTCCAGTTTGTGCGGTCCGACGCATATTGCTGGAGGTATGTTAGTTGGTCAGGAACGGGGTGTACTCGCTCGCTCTTGGGCAACTTCTGTCTCTTGGGTGGTTTCTTGTTGTTGTTGCCCTTGTGCTTGGAGTCTTCCTGGGCCTTGCGCTTGTTGCTCAACTTCTTGATCTGTTTGGTGGTGATGTTTTCGACATTTTCGATTCTTTTGGTAGTGGTTAAATCATCCTCGGCGTCTTTCTTGACGGCCAACCCGATCTTTTTCCATGCTGGCACTGAACTCATCGTTGGGAGGGTTATTGGAGATGGCGATGGCTGTAGAAAGAAATGCAAGAAAGAAAGAAAAAAAAAAGGCCATAAAAAGGGCACAGCACAATTGAAAAAAAAAAATCCCTTCTCTTCTCATCACATCAATAAACGATTTCATAACATACCTTCCTAACACTATAGGAAACACGTAGATAATGCAGGGAGAAGCGTTGGGATCTTGATTCCAATGCATTGAGTGCACCGTCACTGGTTGCACATCTGTCTTTCTCCTGGCTAAATTGACAAATACATGGTTTGAGTCCGTTATGAAAAAAAAATCATGACTTGTAATGGATATAAAGATTGTATACATCTACCCTAAAGGAAGCTCATCAAGCTGTCCCTTTTGCGCGCTTTGCCCCCTTCCCTTCCCCCTCTTCCAATCTCCCTTGGCCGCCCTGAGAGATCAAGTTGCATAAGGACAAGCACCTTTTCCCCTTTTCAGTAGTTGGAGGAAAAAAAAAAAAAGGTGCGCTTCACCCAATTTGGCATCCCCAACAACTTTTTCTTCGCTCTCTCTCTCCCTCTCGTCAACTTCCCCTTCACCCACCAGCCTGCCCTTACCATGACCATCATCAGCTCCCTCAAGTTCTACCTCAAGTCGGTACTATTTGGATTCAGCATAACAGGCTGTGCCCTTTATGGCGTCCTCGCATCCATAATCTTGCGCCTTGTTGGCAAGGTTGAGTATGCCCAGTACACGGTTGCCCGTGTGTTTTACCACTTATTTGGCACCGTCTTGGGGTTGACGATAACTATCAAGAACGAGCACTACTTGCAGGACTTGCCCGGCATTTGCATTTCAAACCACCAATCTGCATTGGACATCTACATCTTGGGCCGAGTCTTTCAACCCGGATACACCGTGACATCGAAAAAGTCGTTAAAGTACGTGCCATTTTTGGGTTGGTTTATGGCCTTGTCGGGCACCTTCTTTTTGGATAGACAAAAATCCGCCAAGGCCAAAAGGGTCTTGGATGGCGCGTTGGCTGACTTGAAGAAGGATAAGCGGGCGTTGTTTATGTTCCCCGAGGGCACGCGCTCGGCAACAGAGCAGCTAGATATGTTGCCCTTTAAGAAGGGCGCCTTCCATCTTGCCAAGCAAGCCGGCATCCCAATTATTCCAGTTGTTGTCTCCAACACCTCGACAATCTTCAACTCAAAAAGAAGCATTTTCAACGCGGGCGAAATCACCATCGAGGTGTTGCCGCCGGTCTCTACTGCGGACTTGCAAACCAACGAGGACGTCACTGAGTTGTGCGCCAAGGTTCGTGCTGACATGATTAAGACTTTGAAAAAGATTGGGTACTCCAAGATTGCAGGCGCCAAGCCGAGAGACGACTACTACCCATCTGAGGGCGAGGGCAACACTGACACCGAAGTTGAGGTGATTTCTGAGGAGACTCCATTGGTGAGTGGCGACTAAAGATGTGCACCCATAAGCAATACATGCAATTAGAGTAAATAATTATGCTATTCTAGAATCACGGCCTTTTTTTTCTTTTGCTTTGTCTTTTTGGGCTTGACCTCGGTGATGTGGGCGGGGGGCTCCTTGCTCTCGTCCTTGGGCGAGTCAATCTCTGGCGACAACTTGCCCTTGCTTGATTCCTTGCCCTTGCTCGAATCTTTGCCCTTCTTTTTCAGCTCCTTCTTGTCCACACTCGACTTTGCCAACTGATCCCGCAACGCTTCAAGGTCAATCTCGTACTCGCCGCCCCTTGTGGCACTATCGAGACTCGAGTTCAAGTCAAAATTGTCCAAATTTGAGGAATCGATTTTCAATGCGTTCTTCTTCTTCGTCTTCTTTTTGTTTGCCGTGCTAGTTGCCGCGTTCGCGCCCTCGTCATCTGCTGCTGCTGCTAGGCCAGTTGATCCTTCTACTGTTTCCTCGCCCAAAATCAACACCCTTTCTTTCTTCAACTTTGCATTCTTCTTTGTCTTTCTATGATCGGCCGCAACAGAAGAAGAGGCAATTGAAGTGGTTTCGCTTGTCTCCTCTGGCGTGGAGCTGGGGGTATCCTTCTTGCTCTTTTTCTTTGCTGCCTTTTTATGGGGCACGTCCTCGATGTAGTATGGGTCGTCCTTCCACCTCTCCTGCCTCTCCTTCTTTTTTCCAGCAGGTTCTTCGCTAGAAAGCTGTATCAAAGGCTCTGGCTCGTCCTCCAAGAATAAGTCATAGTCATCAGACACCTCATCTATGTTTAGCTTGAACTCGGACGAAACAATTTCCGTGCTGAAAATAGGGTCGTTTGGAATAGCAATATTCCGTTGCGCATTTGCCGCAACCGGGTTGAGCGCGTAGGCTTTGAAAAACGATGATAAAATGTGCGTCAAAAGCATTGGTAGTTTCTTGGGAGAGTTTTCGTCATGCGCCGTTTCCTCTCTGACCGTATCGGGTGCCCGAATCTCTGGCTTATGCTCTTCCGAAAAGGGATTGGCTTCGTATTCCGGCATTGAAACAACGGGCTTGGCAACTTCTTCGTCTGAACTAACCAAGTTTTCGTATTCCTCCTCCTCGTCCTCGTCCTCGTCCTCATCTTCATCGCTGTCCCCACTTTCAGAATACTCATCATCCTCGCTTTCACTTGTCACCTCTTTCTCCTCCTTCACTTGCTTGTAATACTCAACTTCCGCCGCTTCCAACTTGTTGATGGGCCCCATATCGTTATCTGTCATTGCCTCCAACGACAACTTTAAAAATTCAAGCCACGATAATGCACGCTCTTGGACCTCGTAGTTGGTATGACTCTCGTAGTTGCTCAAGAAGCCAATAAGCTTAAACAAGTGAAAGGACAACTCGTTGTATCTCCCGCGCGGCATCTCGTCATGCTGGGCATACTTCTTGACATAGTCACCGACGATACTGCTAAACACCTTGATCAAGGCTTGTATCAATACCGCCAACACATCGGGGTGTGGCAATGTGACCAACTTTGCCGAGATGGGAAAATGCAAGTCGACTGAGCGACCAAGGGCAGTGTCGATTTTGTGGTCAACAATCGCACTAAGAATTGCAACCTTTGCATCCAAATCAATCACACGGCCGACATCTTCTTCCCCTTCCTCTTCCTCGTCGTCGTCGTCGTCGCCGTCGTCATTGCCGTTGCTGCCTCTCAACTCGTCAACATACTCGCCCAAGATCCAGTAGAAATCCTTCAACAACAAGGGACACAACTCTAATATCCTCACATCCTGAACATGGTCAACAACCACCTTGAGCAAGGTGGATCTCACGGAAGGAACCTTGGTGGCCAAGCTCTTGAACTCCTTGCCAATCTCGGCAGCAATCAGGTTGGCAACAGGAGCAGAAGTAGTGGTTGCCACCGAGGCCACGGGCAACAACGTCAAGTTTATGACATCCTTGAGCACAGCAACGTACCATCTAAAGTTGGGTATGTTGGAGTAGTTATCCTGAGATGCAATTTGCAAGATTTTCAACGTAACCTCTAGCTTCAACGACTCGTTGATGGTGTTTTCCCCCGGGATCAATTGCGTCAACATGACCTTCACCACTTCAACAATGTTGTCCTCGTTGACCAAATAGTGGGACACTTCCAACGCCTTCTTCTTGATGATGAGGTCCGGGTCGGTCAAACAATCCATAACCACACTGGACACCCCCTCGACCTGGTGCATGAAAACTGGGAAAATCTTCAACACATTGATCAAGGCAATCAACCCAACAAACTTCAAGTTGGAGTCTCTGGTTTTGAAAAAGGTCATCAACTGATTGATACAAAGCTTGGCAGTTTCCTTGTCCTTGTACGAGTCTGCCGATAACATTTGCCCAATCACAACGCAATTGATGCACTCGTATATCAACGAAGATGCCTGGGTCTTGGTCATCAAGTCTATAATCGTGGGTAGGATCTTCTTTTTCATTCTTGGTTCCACCTTTGACAAGCTCTGGAAGAGCTTCAAGATCCTGATTATGAGCCAGTTGTTCTTTGTCTCTTCAAGTATGCTAAACAATTTGGGAAGGTAGTTGATAAAAATATGCGGGTTCTTTTTGGAAATCTCACAAATCACATTGACGGTGGCGCTCACCACCGAAATGTCCTCGTCGTCCAACTTTTCAATAACGCGGTTAAAGTTGACCTTCAAGCTTTCCGGGTACTGGAGGAAAACCTTGTACATGGCGAGAATGGCCTTCTTCCTGATGTATGGCTTGGAATGGTTCAACTTCATCAACACATCGTCATTGATATCTTTTGCCAAATTGGGCGTCACAATGGTGGCTATACCGCTTAGCGCCAACCCTATCTCGACGTGGTTGTGCGAGTTCAAGTCCTTCTTGAACTGGTTTGTAGCGAGGATCAACAAGTCCTGTTCGTTCTTGAACGATTGGATGGCGGCAAGGTAGCCTATCCTCTTTTGCTGGAACCGGCTTGACGACATGACTTCCAATATCTGGAAGTTGCACCACGACATGTCAAACCCGTACATTTCAAGGTATGCTAGTTTCAAAATGGCCATGGCCTTGGTCTCGAGGTCGGTTGTGGCCAATTCGTTCTTGCATTCTTGGATGGCAACGTCAAGAAACTGGGCCAACGACTCTGGCGACTCTTTGGAGTGGGCACGTATACCCTTGATCAAATCGCTAAGCGATTTTTCAAAGGAAATGCCAAATGGCTTCAATCGGGCTAGTACGTCCGAGTTCTGTAGCTGGAATGATGACATTGGTGAGAGTGGTTTCGGGGCCTCTTTTGGTTTTTTCGATCAACAGATTAAAAACAAAAACAAAAAAGAAAGAAAGAAAAAAACAAATGAACAGACTACAATGCCAGACCTGGACCCTCAGCCGTTGCACAATGAACCGGCAACGGAACAAGTATTGCTGCACGACCGTGATGACCTGATAGGGTCCGCTTCTTCGGGCACCGAGGATGAGTACATCATATCTGACGACGAGGAATTGAACATTGTGCTCAACCAGGCCCACGAGCATGGTAACCTCACCGACCACGCCAATTACTTTACAAACTCCTTACAAGCCGCACTCGAATCCGTGGAGCTCGACAGAAGCTTGGTGCTACAAGCACAAATGAGTGGCCTATTGAATGACGAGAACCAAAGGCTAATTGAGAGGAAGGGGGCGTTGGTGGAAAAGTTGAAAAGCTTGCAACAAATCTATGAAAAGAACTTCACCCCGGAGCCCACCACGCGAGTCGACAGGATGAAACACGACTTGGCCAGCATCGAAGCCAGGATATCTCAACTAAAGAGCGGGTCCTCGTCGGTTCTACCGTTTTTCAAGGCACGCAGGGGGGTTGCAGAGAGATACCCTATTGAATACAACCAAGCGAAAGATAAAGTTCTTGAAAGACAGGTTGACTAGGCTGCATAGATAATACCTAGTCCATCGATCCAGCTTCCCATGTGCCAATACATACCAACGACGGCAAAGTTGTCACCTGGCGCCTCCAACGTCGATAGATGTCCGCCAGTGGCATTCCCGTACATTGGCGATGATCTGCCACGGTCAGTTACCACCTGAGCGGCGTCTACCCAGCCGCCATTCCTGACGTTGAGCTTGGCGATAGTCTCACCCGGCTGCAACTCAAAATCGGCATAATTGCCTGTTTCTTTGCCCACTTGGGCCGTCTTTTTCTCCCCACTGGATATGTGGGTCCTGTCAAGATGGTGGACAAGCTTGTTCAAGTAGTTACGCTTGGGGACAGGAGGAGGGGTGGGGGTGGGGGACGATCCGTTGGTAGTAGGAGTGGTGGTTGCAGCAGCAGCAGCAGCAGCAGCAGCGCCATCGCGGTCACCACCAGTAGCACCACCACCGTTGGCGGTTTCTCCGGCTGTGTAATAAAACTTGATCCCGTCCAATGCCATGCCGTAGTATATCCTCACTTTGTATACACCTTTCAAATTGAATCCAACAAACTTCATTTCGCCCTTGCTGCTTCCAAGCAACGCACTCTTGAGTCCCAAGAGCTGGCCTCTGCCCAAACCAAAGTCGCTCTTGATCACCTGCTGATGCTGTTGCGAACAGTGGGTTTTAAAGTTGTCAATGTTCAAGTCGCCGCCAAGTGACAAGACGCGGATGCTGAAATTGTCCTGGGCGTCGCCCTTGGCGTTTTTCAACCCGGCAAAGCACTCATTGAAATCGAGATTCATCTGCAGCTGCACTCCAGGGCCTCCATACCCCTGGGGCAAGTATGCCTGGTGATACCTTGCCAAGTCATCAGCAATGACCTCGACCAAGTATATCCCCGGGTGCGACGTCTTGACCAAGCAACCGTTTGTGGGGAGCGCGTACGACGTGGGCTTGCTGTTGCCGGCGTGAGCTCCATTGGGGTCTTTATAGGTGGAGTACACCTTCTCAAACTGGTCAATGGGTAGGCTGAACGAGTCGTGGTACAAGAACCGTATCAAGTCCAACTTGTGCCAGTGGCAAACTTTTCCCCACGCACCGTTGCGGTCAATGACTTGTCCCCCTGACTTGGTTCTGAGGCACTCTAGCTCTCTTGTCATAAACGACCGGTTCAACCACTGGTAGTCCCTCAACATAACGCCATCAACCTGGTGCGGACACCCAAGAGAATGTCCAATCTCGTGCATAAACGCGCCGAGCGAGATGTTGAGGCACTCCCAGGACGTTCCGCACTCGTTGCAATCGTTGGCCACTTCGTTGGTGCTCAAATGGGTAGCGTCAAGCCACGCCGGCGTCACCGAGGGGAAGTTTAACGGCCATGAATGCAAACCGTGCGAGCCAAAAATTGCCATTTTCACTTCCCCAGTACCGCCACCCAATGCCGCGTGGGTCAAAATGAGGTTGTTTCTCTTGTCCCATACTGAATCGATGTAGATGCACGCAAATTGCACCGCCGTGTTGTTCCGGTTTTTGTAGATATCAGTCTGTTTTGCTAAATCAATTGCGTGGCTGAACAACCCGCCCGAGTCCTTTGCCTCTTTGTTTTGCTGCGCCAAATCAGGGTCTCTAAGCTCGGCTACCGTTTTGGGCGACGTCAACACATGCACCTTGACCTCTTGGTGCGGAGTGGGGGATCGCACCTTGTACCCAAATATAGCCTGGTCGTCGGTGGTTTCTTCGGCAAACTGGAAGCTTCGGTTGCTGAACCCCACCGATCTCATTTCGTCTTGCGTGTAAGCTTGCATCAACCGGCCCCCCACTTTTAACTTTTTGATCGCGTGTTCAAGCGTCGGCGCCTCGCCACGTTGGAGCTTGTACCCGGGGATATCGTATGTACTGGGCGAGTCTCGTGCCTTGATAATGCACAAATGCACCGCCTTGTTGTTGGGCAACAGGTCGAAGCACAATGCCAATGACCCATGGTCAGTCTGATTTGGCGGTTTGCCATTGAACTCGGCAAACCCATACTCATTAACCGACCCGTTGTCATAGATTCTAACGTCAAAAACGTTGCGTTCTCCGGGGGATACGTGAAGGAGCGCCTTGAACTGGCCATTGTTTACTTCAAAGTATTGTGGCGGAAAGACCTTGTTGTCGTTGTTGATGAAGCAAACCACACCTGGGTGCGACAGCTGGGTAGACGTGCTCCCACTGACCAAGACTGACGGAGATGACACCATCTCGTCATTCTGGTAGTTGAATGAAATGGTCATCTGAAGGGAGGTGTGGGTATGCTTGGGAGTGTTTTTTTGAAAGGGTTTTCTTTTTGGGAATGTGCTTGCTTTTGTTCTCGTTCCTGATATTCTGTTGCGGTTGTAAAAATTATTGCGATCTGGCTCGATTCGGTGCTAAGAAACAAGAAAGACTTGGCAGCTGTGTCCGATCGGGGCACACCGCCAAAGAAGCGCTGTGACTGGTTGGATTCTGGAATCTCGTCTGTATTCTACTCTGAGATCCTTTTTGTGCTGCCAGCAGCACCTTTGCCCCACTCTCCACCATTGCATGTGCTGAGGACAGCAATATTTGTTGATGCTTGGGACACGTGCGCAATGATTATACAGTTTTCGGCGAATACGGGGTTTACCATTAACTCACCAGCTGTGTGAAGTAGCCCACAGCTTGGCCAAGTAACCAATTACCATGGAGCAAGGTCAAACAAGAGGCAAACCGACAGCTCTTGTTGCTGGAAATTGGAAGGTAGAGCCGCTTGTTACGGCCCCACCTAGCAAAGGATTAATAAGGAAGGCATAACGAGAATTTTCTGCAAGCATAAATAGGCTGCCGTGTGCGCGTATCTTCTTGCTTCATTAGTTCACTGTTCTGTTTCTACAACATGTCTCACAGATCAACATCATCCAGACCAAAGCCATTGGCGTTGGATCCACAGCATCAGCGGGTGTTCTTGATGGAACTACGCGCCATTGTGCATGCGTTAGGCGGTCTAAAGAGCCACATTATAACGAGTAACGACCGCGACCACCTCATACAGTTAACGAGGATCGCATTGGCATTGATGCGCCAGTTCATTAGAAAACTCAAGGACAGGATAAAACGGGAGCGCATCGAGATGGATTAAGCTCCTGTCGTCAAGCAAGCTCTGGGGAGCGCTCTTGGCTCGTCGTCTGGTACTTCCAACCCGACTAATGTGCCACCACCGGGCCCAGATCAGCCACATTCGGGATGTCAATCTCAAACGTGTCTTTTGTGAATCTGACACCGTGATTTTGTTGGATCCTTCTTTCCATCTTACTGGCAAAGGCTTCCAACATTCCAAGTGCCATTGTTGGCAATTTTATTGTTGGTTCGGTGCGTCCTTTGGTTTGCAAATGAGAAGGTAGAAGTTTCATAATCTTTAGGAGGCTTCTCAGGTGGTGGTGCATCAACCAGGTTGGAAATACCAGATAATGAACCAAGAGCACCTCCGCAGAGCTTGCTTGACGACAGGAGAATTGGCCAATACTTTCCCAGACTTGACTTCTTGCCCATTTCCGTTTTATCCTTTCTTTGAGTTTTTTAATAAACTGGCGCATCAATTCCAATGCGATCCTCGTTAACCGTATGAGGTGTTTACGGTCGTCACTCGTTTGAATGTGGCTCTTTTGGCCGCCTAACTCCCTGATGATGGCGCGTAGTTCCATCAAGAACTCCCGTTGATGCTGTGATGTGGATGATCTTGATCAATGAGACATGTTGTAGATATTGAACAATAAACCTAGAAGAGAAGAAGAATATATATGGACAGCGGCGTATTTGTGGCGGTCAATTTTTTGAACTATGAAAATGTGGCGAATCACGTGATGGGTTATCCCTCAATACAAGCCTTTGTTCGCGCCGTTTTGTTAAATCGTCCCCCTCTGCAATGTCAAAACGACAAAGCTCGGATGCGTTTCGTGCAACATCAAACCATTGGGCCAAGAGGACCAAAGTGGAGTGCACAGACGAGAACGGTACCAAGACACTTGAAGTCATTGACCTTCTAGATAGCGATGAAGATGACAAAGAGACGACACAGCCCACGAGACCCTCCCCATTGAGGCTATTATACAACCCCAGCTACCCAGAGAGCGACTTGTCGCGTGTAAACAAAGACACGGTCAGAGTCCATGACTTGATTGGGTCGGCCGATTTGCAGGCCACGTACCAGTTCAACTTTTGCGTGGACGTGCCGTTCTTTTTGACGTTTTTGCCCCGCAGTTTTATTGACCTCAAAAAGAAGATTGTGTTTGTGACTGGCGGCAAGTTGTTGGATTGTGAAGAAAGCCGCCAAACTGGGTACAACATCAGTGAGGTGGTGGCAGAGATCCCGAACCGGTTTGGGACGCACCACACGAAAATGATGATAAACTTTTACCGCCAGGGAGTTGAGGTTGTTATCATGTCGGCCAACATTACCCGGTTAGATTTTGGCGGGTTGACCCAGATGCTTTGGCGATCAGGGGTGTTGCAAAGAGGCGTTACTGTGTCGCCCAGGGGTGTGCGCTTCCAACGTGATTTGGCTAGCTACTTGAACAAATACAACAAGCAAGAAATTTCCGAATTGGCAACAACCTTGAACGAATACGACTTTCTGCCTGTTGATGTGGAGTTGATTGCTTCAGCTCCCGGGAGCTACGATCTTACCGCTGTGGCCGACGAAGGTGAGGCCTTTGGGTACGGCAAGTTGTACCAAGCATTGCAAAGAAACAACCTCCTTCTCGACAACTCGGCAAGGGGCAGCTCCAACGTTAATGTTTTGGCGCAAGCCTCAGCCATTTCGTACCCCATTTCAGTGGACAAGTGGTCTACTGCGGGTATCTTTTCTCATTTGTTGTGTCCATTAATATTTGGCAAGAACCGGTTCAGATTACTAGAGCCCGGCGGGGCACCGTTCAAGGAACACCAGCACGAGCACAATTATACCCCCGGCATCGTATTCCCCACTGCCAAAGAGGTTGCCACGTCAAATACCGGAGTGGTGGCCGGGTCTGCCATCCACTTTAACTACACGCAATCGTTTGTGCACAAAAACTACCACCAGCAGTGCATCAAGCCGTACTTGCGGAGGTGGAACTCGCTGCGGGGCGACGAAGCAACTGGCCGGGAGAAAGTGATGCCTCACGTGAAGCTCTACATGTGCGACAACGGCGACGACTGGAATAGCCTACGATGGGTATATATGGGGAGCCACAATTTGAGCAAGCAAGCATGGGGGAGCAAAAGGGGCAATAGTTTCAGCACCGACGACCCCAGCAAGTACGAAATCTCGAGCTACGAGTTGGGGGTGTTGGTTGTGCCGCGCGAGGGTGAAAAGTTGGTCCCCGTCTACATGCAAGACCGCACTGCTGCTGCTGCTGCTGCTGCTGCTGCTGCCTCCCACGACGAAACGCCTATTAGACTACCGTTCATGTTGCCGCCAACGAGGTACTCCGCCAAGGATTTGCCATGGAGCGGTCATGTGAGCTACGGAGACTCGGCGGATAACAAGTAGGTTGATGCCAAGGGTAGGGGGGGGAATGAAATAAAATAAAATAGGAAAAAGTAAAATCTATATCTCGCGCCTACAACTTCTCGGCCCTAACAAGCGAACCTTCTTCATACAACTTGTCCAACGTCGCTCTGAAAAACTTGCCAGCAATGGGTCTCTTGATCTTCATGGTGGGGGTAATCACGTTATCCTCGAGTTTCAATGGCTCAAACGAAACGTCGATATTGTGCAACTTTTCAAACCCCTGCAATTGGGCACCAATAGCGGCATTCATGTCTTGCAACAACGTTCTTTTGTTCTTTGGGTCGGCAAAGAACTTGACCACATCGTTCTTGTCCACAATCCTGTCGTTGAATCTCTTGGCTATGTACCCGCCAATGGTAGCTTCATCCAACCCCACTATGCCAACCAAGTACGTCTGCAAGGAGTCGCCGTGGACAAACAACTGCAGGGCATATGGGAACTGCGACAAGTAAAGGTTTTCGATTCTTTCGGGAGACACGTATTCACCCTGTGCCAACTTGAACAAGCTCTTGACACGGTCAATGATGTAGAGTTTGTTGCCGTAGCCCGGGTTGATGCGGGCAACGTCGCCGGTGTGGAACCAGCCATCCTTGTCAAAGGACTTGGCGGTTTCCTCCGGGTTCTTGTAGTACTCCTTGAAAATCTGGGGTCCTCTCAACAACAACTCGCCGCGGGGCCCGTCGTCGTCCTTGGATGTGTAGCCCATCTCGGGAATATCGCGCAACCTCACCTCGGTGGTGATGGCGACGGGGCCACAGGACCCGGGCTGGGCCTCGAATCTGGTGGATACGCAGACGCCGGCAGCTGATTCTGACGACCCGTACCCCTGAGAAAAGCCAACGTTGAGGGCGGCCTTGATGAACTGAATGGTTTGTGGCGACAAGGGCGCACTGCCGGTGGCCAAGGAAACCACGTTTTGCATGCCCACTTTCTTGCGCAACATGTTGAGCAAAATGTCGTAAAAAAAGTGGCGCGGGTTGGTGTGCTCGTTCTCCAATTTGGACTGCATGGCAATCTTGGTGTTGATGGCCCGGGTGAAAAGCGCCTGGATCAATGGCTTTTCTGAGTTGTTGACGGTTTGCGCCTTGATGGCCGCTTCGATCTTGGTGTACACACGAGGGACCAATGCCAAAAAGTCGGGTTTCAACTCCTTGCAATCCTCCAACAACGTCAATGGGGAGGCCGACTGCGGGAACCCAATGGCGCTCCCGATAGAAAGGGCAAACTGGAGGTTGATTCTTTCGTAAATGTGGGCCAACGGCAAAAAGTCGTAAAAGGAAGCATTCATGTCGGTATTCAAGTTGGAAAACATAAACGTGACGGCAGAGACGGCGCTTTTGTGCGTCAACACCACGCCCTTGGGTTGGGCCCCTGTCGTGCCCGAAGTAAAGGTGATTGTAAAGATGGTGTCGGGCTTGGGTGGGATGGGGGCCAATGGGTTCAACTCGCCGAGCTTTTCCACTTGCTTGATACTAAAGAGAGTGAGCCTGTTTTGGTGAGCAAGCTCTTGCAAGTATGCATCCTCCTTTGTCAAGTCGTCCATGGACACCAAGGTGATCAAGTCTTTCAACTGCTCGGGGTAGTCTCTCTTCAACTCAATCAAGCCTTTCAACTTGGCCTTGGAACAAACGACAATGGGGCACTCGGTCAACTCCAAAATGTACTTGCTTGTGTCGGGGCCCAAGGTGTCGTACAACGCGGTGTTGGTGATGGAGTATGCCACGCTGGTCAAGTCACACAATACCCATTCGGCTCTGTTGTGGGAGTAGATGGTGAGGACAAACGAGTCGTCACTGTTTGGGTCGTACCGGGTCTTTTTGTGGGCCTCGCTGTCGGTTCTGTACGGGTTGTTTTGCAACACGTAAAACACGCCCGATCCCAAATTGTTTCTTCTTTCCCTGATGGTGCGGTAGTTTTGCCACTCATAGGCGCCAAACGTGCCATCGGGGTTTTTGGCTCTGGTGCCAAAGCCTCTCTTGTCGCCAAAAGCGGCAATTGAGTTTTCAACCAACTTGTACAACGTGTCCAACCCGGGGTACGGGACGTTGATCAACCCGTCCTTGGAGTATTTGTTACGGTACACGTGGGAGTAGCCCTCTTCCTGGGTTCCTGGCAAGGCCACGGCCTCGTCTTTCAAGCGGGGATCGATGGGCAATTTTGCCCTGATGGTGTTGATGACATGGTGAGGATTTTCGCCAAATAACGTAGATGCCATGGTTGCGCGGGTATGTGATGTGTGTTGGTGGTGGGTTGGTGGTGGTGGTGGTGGCGGTGTTCTATCCTGCAGTGTAGAGATTTACGCGGTGGTAGATCGCTTTTATAAACGGCCAGTGGAGAACTACCGAAATGATCCTCGGCTCCACTTTTCGAGACGGTGAAATTTAGAGAGCACAATTATTTATCCGCACCTCCCCCAGTCTACTACTGCAAGGGGACTGCGCGTAAAAAGTAGACATGGAAGTGTATACCCTGCGGGGGGGGGGGGGGAATGGTGATGGTGATGGTGATGGTGGACACACAGCTATCATCTGAGATGGTTTGAGGCACCACTCTGAGAAGCGCATGCGTACCACTTCTTTGACCATTGGTTAAACTTTTTCTCACCGCCACATGCTCCCCGTGTGTACCAGGTTGGTGAATAGAAAAAAGGGGTAAGGGGATAAGGAAATAAGGAAACAAGGAAATAGGGGGATAAGGGAGTGGGGGAGGAAAGGAGTGGCTTGAAATGGCAGAAGGTTTGTCATCAATCGTCAGCTGCCATTCCTTATTACTCTGACCTTATCATCACATCTCATTTTTTTTTTACATAAACTTGGTGGAAATCTGACAATAAAGATGTATCCGCAACAAAGAGCCTCTGTTTTCCTAGTGACCCAAGACATGTCACTTTCACAGGCAAAGGGGTTGAAGCAAAGTATATACTGTCCATGTCCTCACTTCTAGTGCTGACTCAGGTCTGAACCAGATCAAGCCTCCTCTCTCTCTCCACTACTGTACAGACAGAGAGTGTGTAGAACTTATAGAACAAGCGTCGTGGCGCAGTGGAAGCGCGCAGGGCTCATAACCCTGATGTCCCTGGATCGAAACCAGGCGACGCTATCTTTTTTTTCTCTCTCTTGCCGCCTCTCAATTTCTTGTGGATTTTTTTTTGTCTTGCGTGTCCTACTCTCTCTCGGTTTTTTTTTTCTTTGACGTGTCTAGAAAGAACACCTTTCACAACTTCCACACAATTTCAACATCAACTCCACCAGCACCAGCAAGCGGCAACCGTCACCACCACCAGTCATAACAGCGGAATATACACACACACACACACACACACACACACACAAAGGACGCACAATGGTATGTTACAAGCGAATCGGTTTGACGACTCAAGAAACAATACTAACCAGTTCCTTCCAGGCTTTACAAACACCTAAACAAAAAGCAGCAAATGCAAAGTTTGAAAAGAAAAACACAAAACTGTGGGGCAGACCCAAGTCAGAGAACGAAAAGAGCGAGTTCCCTGTGTCAAAATCATGGTTATTCGTGTTGCTATTCTTGGTGTGCGGTGGTGCCATACTTGAATTGATCAGATTGATATTCTAAGCACAGTGGCATTACGTTTGTGTAGCAGTATATTGAAAGAGTAATATAATATAACTAGGATTCTCCACCCAATCGCCTTGTAGCCTTAGCCTTAGCCTTAGCCTTAGCCTTGGCCGTTTGCCTTGGCTGTTTGCTGTGGCCATTTGCCTTGGCCATTTGCCGTGGCCATTTGCCGCTTGCCGTTAATTTTTCTTGCTCAAATCTCGATTATATCCCTCGAGTCGTCGCTTTCGTCGCCTTGGTCAATATAAAGCTTGTCTAGTGGTAGTCGAGTGTTTTTTGTTTTGTCGCCAAACTCAATGAGCCGTTCGTTGGCGGCGTTGCCAAACTCGGCAAAAAAGTCTTTGCCCTCTTCTTGCGTGTACGTAGCAAACTCCACCCTTTTGTTGTTGATCAAGTTTAAGAACGGAGCACAGGTTTCAATCTCCGCCTGCGATAAAGGATTGATACCCGCAGCAGCGTCCTCCGCCTCTCCCTTCCCCCCATCCGCCTTCACCGTTGTGATGTCTGCCTCCACCGCTGTGACCTCTGCCTCCGCCGTTGTATCTTCTACCCCCGCCGTTGTATCTTCTACCCCCGCCGTTGTATCTTCTACCCCCACCACCGCCTCCTCAAACGGGACCAGGACGGGCATCTCGGGTAATTGAAACTGGTAAAAGTGCCGGCCATTCAACGGGCTAACCAACTTCATACAGCCATCGTCATCAATAATTGCCAACTGATTATCTGCCCAGCCAAAGCGTTGAGCCTTAAACGAGGGCAAAATCCACGAGTCCATAAAATGCTCAGCCGAGTCGGGCCCCGTCTTCTTGAAGCTATTGGGGTGGTTGCTCAGCCCGCCGCTCCCACCAGACAAGTAGTTGATGTTGTACCAGTGTACGGACCCAGTGGATTGGGTGATGCAGCCAAAGCCAGAATTGACGCCGTCGTTGACATCCCGGTTGATATACCAAAACACGTCGCCAATCACGGACGACGTCTTGCCCCGGGTGAACTTTCCAATAAGGGAAATGTCCAACGGCAAGCGGTACAAGTCCCACATGTAAAGCGCGTCGCCGCGTAGGTTGGCGTGCACCAATTGCAAGTCGTAGGGGGAAACCGAAACCTGGGAAACGCCCCCGGGGGGCTTAAACGTGCCCAACGTGGTGTCGTTGGCAAGATCAAGCACAACAATCACCTGGTTGTCGTTGGGCTTAAAGTTCTTGTGTAGGTTGCTTGCCGTGTTTGTCGCGGTCGAGTACAACGTCTTGCCAATCGATTTGCCAATCGAGTTGAGCGACGGCTCGGCGGGTGAGTCCATATACGCCTTGAGCTTGGCGGACGAATACTCCGAGAGCTTAAACAACCCGTCCAAAGCGGTGTTGGAAATCGACGAGAGCACCTTGTAGAATAAGGGTCCCGACGCCGGTAGCTTCATGGGGGTAAACATCGAGCTTTTGCTTTTGGCGGGCAAGTCGTTGAAAGTGGTTACAATCGGGTCCAGCTCCTTGGCCACGGGCGCTGCGGTGCTGACCGCCTTCAAGTGCTTGTACTCGGACTTTGTGGGGCAGTACACAAGCAACGCATCCACCAAGTCGAAAATGGCCCCGCCGCCGCCACTCCCGCCACTCCCGCCACTCCCGCCACTCCCGCCACTCAAACTGGTCTTGAGGACTAGGCCCTTGCTGTCCATCAACTCCGGGTTGCGCTTGCGTATTTGGGGCGCAGGGCACGGGTCGATTGCCAAACCACTATTCTGGTACACCCGGACCACACCCAGACTGTCGCCAACGGCAATGTACTTGTCGCTCGTCTTTAAGGTGAATGCCTCCCCCGGTAGTGCTGCCGACAGTAAAACTGTCGCGGTTTGGTGGGCCAACTTTATCATTTGCAACTCCCAGGTGTCGGCGCCATGGTGCCTTGAAACGGCCACAACCACATACCCGTCAATGGTTCGTTGTAGCAATTTATAAGTTTGTATTTCTTGGTCCAAGGAATACTGGTGGCTCAAACATAGGGCTTCGTTGCCAGTGGACCACTCCCAGACCTCAAAGACACGTTGCTCCGGAAAGTATATTAGCAACTCACTCAGGGGACCGTTTTCAACAATGGCTTTGGCCACGGCGCTCCCCTCCTCCTCCTTATTTGCCGCGGCTGCTTTGATCTTCTTCCACGTTGCAGAAGCCGTGCCCAACTTGTGTCCCTTTTTTGGGTTGGTGTGGCTAGTGGGACCCCCCTCATGTTAGTACACGTGTTTGGTGTGGCTACTGCCATTGGCGGCAGAAGAAAAGGTAGTGGGTGGAGCAAAGAATTGGATACATACAGCTTGTTCAACTTGACGGTGTCGTTAAGCACATAGGTCATGGTGCTTGTGATGTGTGAGTGAGTGAGTTGTGTGAGGTGTGTGAGTTGTGTGAGTTGTGCTTTTGTTGTGGCAGTTTTGGCTGCTCTCTCTTTTTCTGTCTTATCTTATCGGGGGCGGTGGGGGATATACCCTGTGGAGGGGGAGGGAGAGGGCAATTAGTCTAAAGGAAACAACAATACACACACACACACACACAAAAAAATAAAATAAAATTAACCACCACCACCGCACAGAGCGGAAGGCAAAATAGCAAGTGCAATAGAACACGTCCACACCCCCCACTTGCCACTCTCTGTCCTTCTTTCCCTTTTCAGAGCAAGTACTGCACACTAATCACGCGTCTGAGTCACTCCAAACAAAACCGTTTCTTGGTAGCCAGCTGTGTGCATGACGGTGGACTTGTGGGGGAGGAGAGGGCATGACTGTATATGGCCAAGAAAGTTCGAGGATGTTTTGTGTGTCACGATCCTCTTGTGCGGCTGTAGAGAGAGAGAGAGGGGGAGAGAGGGGGAGAGATAGGGGAACACCCATGCCCCAAACTTCTCACTGAACTACACATATACATCTGCTTGACTACTCAAGATTTCCTACCCTCCACAACTCCAAGCCCATCACTTTGAACCTGCCATCGGCAGACAGATTCAACACATCGTTTCCAAACGTCTCGCACCGGTAGCTGACCCCGTTGTACAACGACTTGTCAATATACAACCCGTTCTGGCCATTTGACAGTCCAATGGCAATAAAGTCGTGGTTGGAGAATATAATGTTGTCGTTCATGCCCGAGTACATAAACGCCCTGAATGTAGAGTGGTTGCTTTTCCAAAGAAAACACTCGCCATTGCCATAGTACCTCCTCTCTGTCATTGGTTTCAACGCCTCGTTGACAAATGCCCCAAATTTCTGCTGCTGCTCGTCCCGCACCACTAGCACGTACGAGTACGAGCGTTTGGGCTCGTACACCCTACCGCCCACCACCATTTGGCTCACAATCCCATCAGCAAATCCCTTTTCCCGTTTTTTCCTCTTTTTGGCTTGTTGCAACTGGTAATCGGAGCTGGCGTGGCGGTAGAGCGTGTTGAGCGAGATCCCGTGCTGCTCAAGCGAGTACACCATTTCCCATTCGTCGTACAACTGAAGCCGGGCAGGAAGAAGGTTTCTTATGTTGTTGGCGAGCTCCACATCTAGTAGTCTGTCCCGAGTGCTGGGTTTGTACCCCACTAGCCTCAAGGGGGAGAGTGGTGGTAGCAGGTGATTAAGCGACGACGACGAGCTCGACATAAGGGATGACGTTGAGTTGTTCTGGCTGTTGCTGCCTATAAGACTCCTAAAGAATGTCGTTCGTTTTTTTAATGGTTTCTTTGGTTTGCTGCTCGCCACTTGTTTCTCGTCAGTTTCATTGTAGTCGAGGTTGTACTGCTTCCCTTCCTCCTCCTCTTTGGAAGTGGCATCATTGCTCAACACAGGTGTAGAATCCTCCTCTCTAACATCAGGGGTCTCACTTTTCTTGAACAAGAATGACATTTGTTGTATGGTGGCAAGTGGGGTTTGGTTTGGGCGTATTTTGATTTGTCAAGCTTGCTTTCGATGAGTTTGCGGTCTCTCTCCACTGACAAACAAAAAATTTCCTTCCCAAGAGAGAGAGGGAGAGAGAGATTCAGGGTATCCTTACTGTATAAACTTTTTATCGTACTTGGCCAACGAGGACAAGAACTCAACCCCCACGGCTACACAGTTGACAAACTTGACGCCAGTAAAGTCCCTGGCCAACTTCACCTCGAGACCAGCCAACCCAGCACAGCCTAGCAACACACAGTTGGCGTCGGTGTATTCGTGCAAACAACTGCCAACCTTGTCACGGATCTGCTTGTAGTTTTCGGCATCAGCAAGGTTGCTTACAGCAATGTCCAACCCCTTGGTCCTTCTAAACCGCTTGGGAAGCCCGCCACACCCGGCAAAGTCCATAACCGCTTGGTCCAACAACGACTCCCACTCGCTTGTGCTGGTTAAAATAAACAGTTTGTGCGTAGGATTCAGCAACGCATACATCAATGTCGCCTGTAGTATGCCCAACACCGGCTTGCCGCCCACCAACGCGCCCAACGAGTATACCAACGGGTGGTCCGAGTAGCAGCAGATCAAAAACCCATCGAATCTGCTCAAATCTTTGCTCTTCAAATCAGCGAGAACTACTCGCTCGGAGATGGCCGCGGTCTCGTTATTCGTGATCTCCCCCGGCGATTCGCTTGGAGCAGTATAGCACACCAACTCTTCCACGCCAAAGCCCTGTGCCGATGCATGCTTGAAGTTATCTGTGACCTTCTGAGACGAGTTGGGGTTGATTAGCAAGAGATTCACCATTTGTCTGGGGGTGGGGGGAACAAGGAAAAGAAGTTGTATGAAAGAAATGCAAAAAGAAGCAAGGAAAGAAAAAATATATAACCTAATCTTTGACGCGGTCAGAGTCAGCACCCCCCATGACGTTTCGGGCCACCATCGATGCCAACCGGCACAAGCTAATGTGGTCAAAGACCATAGTCTCACTCGCGGCCATCTCCGAAGCCATCAAGTTCACAATCTCAAACACCAGCCTCTCGCTATCGGCAATAAACATCTCCAAGACATCACACGCGGAGATTGTGTTTAAAAAGTCATTCTTTACTGGCTACCACGCCGAGTTTGATAGCATGCTACCGGAGGGGTACCGAGACGACGACTTGGATCCCGATAAGCGCAGCTACTCGTTTGCCATCAACTCCAGCCACTTGTGCACCTTGTTCAAGACGCTTGACCCGTACCAGTACGCCGAGCTACGCATCGATTGGTCCAGCCACGCGTCAGCATCGGCGAAATACAAGCTCTTTGTCGAGATCAAGACCAAGAAGCAGATTATCAAAAAGTACCAGGCAAGCTACCTCCCTGTGCTGTACGAGGACGTCACAATCGCAGCCACATACAAAGACGCCATGTACAGCCAGCCCCGCGATAATTTCAAAGACAAGAACCGCATCAACTATATCATGATTGACGAAATCATCCCCAAACAGTTTTTGGAAATGGTGCCGTCATCAGCAGAGGATTTCAAAATCGACGTCAAGAACGACAAGGTGTCGTTTGGCGGGTATACGCAAAAGATTATCAAGGACAGAGACTACCTCAAACAGCCCATGGCGGTGACGGTGACGGTCAGCTTGGAGGAGTTGACCAACACCAACTTGCTCGCGCCAAACCACGCACCGGCGAGGAGGCTAGTCAACTTTGGCATGCGTGATTTCAAAAACTTTCTCGGCTTGACCAGCTTCTTTTCCAACTCCTCCTCGTCCCACGCCGCCGAGCACTTTGACGAGGACTACATCACCATTGCGGGCAACGACTTTTTCGAGATGTATTTTAGAAACCCGGGCGATCCCATCTTGTTTGACATGCTGAGCAACCCTCATGCGAGCATCCAGTTTATCCAAATCACGGCCGAGGACAAGAATGACACCGAGGCGAGGGAAGTCAGCTTGAACTTGTCGTTGGCCGCGCCCGTGATTCAAAGAGCTGACCACAACGAAGTCGTTCCTGAAGAAAGGAGGACGCCTTTGAGAGGTACGGGTGTGGTCTACCCCGTGAGCAGGGAGAGGGCCGAGCGTACTACAACCGAAGACGACGACGACGACGTCGACGGCGAGAACAACCTCGACGTTGTCACCTATGATAACCAGCCCTTGGGCCAGAAGAAGAGGAATGCTGGCAATGTTGCTGCTGCTGTTGGCGATGTTGCTGCTGCTGTTGGCGATGGGGAAGAAACAGACTATACCGACTCTGATGGGGATACCAGAACCAGCCAAGCTCCAGCCAAGAAAGCACGCACTCAAGAAGTATACCTCGGCCCTACACAAGTGGACAACAAAGCAAAGTCCTTGTTTGACTAGATTAACCTCTATACATACTTGTAAGGGTTCATAATACCATTGGGATCATAGTGGCTCTTAATCTCCTTGATCAACTTGATCTCAACGTCATTCTTGGAGTAGCCAATGTAGTTTTTCTTTTGGAACCCCAACCCATGCTCGGCCGAGATGGACCCCTTTTTGCTGGCAATCCACTCGTACACAAACGGCTCCAAAACGGCTTCAATCTCGCGCGAGTATTCTCTCACAGCCACGTTCAAATGCAAGTTGCCATCGCCAAGATGGCCGTAGCCGAGAGCAGCCACAACCGGCTTGGAAACATCGTCCACGCTGGCAATACCAGCTTCGGCCAACCGGGCGTTGCTTGCCTCAACCAAGCTGTACAAATCAGCCAACGGAATAGAAACATCATACTTGTAGACGCCCCCATTCATCTGGCTGGCTTCGGGGATCTGTTCTCTCCATGCCCAAAGGGATTGTATCTGCGACTCGTCTTGGGCAATGATCCCATCGTCAACCAAGCCGGATTCCAAGGCGCCGCCAAGAAAGTTTTCCAACTTTTCGTCGTCGTGGTCCTTGTTGGAACCCGAAGTTTCAATCAAGATGTAGAAGGGGTAGTCACCGCTCTCGATGGGGTGGTCCAACTTCAAGTGCTGGGCCGCGAGCTTCTGGGACGTGTTATCCATAAACTCAAACGCCGACAATATCTCCGAGAGCTCTTTGCGCGCCTCCACAAACACTTGTTGCACCGCTTCGTAGCTCGACACCGCCAAGAATGCCACATTTTGAGCCTGTGGCCGCGAGGGGCACAACACGGAGACTCCCGTGATGACGCCCAAGGTGCCCTCGGACCCAATAAACAACTGCTTCAAGTCGTAGCCGGTATTGTCCTTACGCAACGAGTGCATCGAGTTGTAGATTGTGCCGTCTGGAAGGACAACCTCCAACCCCAACACCGAGCCGTGCAACGACCCGTACCGCAACAACCGCAACCCACCTGCGTTGCATGCGACATTGCCACCAATGTGGCACGAACCCTTGGCGCCCAAGTCCAACGGGAAAATATAGCCCTGCTCGGCCAAATACTGGTCGGCCGTTTCCAAAATGACGCCGGCGTCCACCTGCAAAATGCCACTAACAGAATCAAATGACCTGATTTTGTTCATCGAGGCCAACGAAACAATGATTTCGTCAAACACGGGGTTGGACCCTCCCACCAACCCAGTATTCCCGCCCTGGGGCACCACGGCCAACTTGTTGTCGTTGCAGTAGTGTAATATCTGCGACACCTGCTCGGTGGTCTTTGGCTTCACCACCAATTGCGATTGGCCCCGGTACTTTCTCATCCAGTCCTCGTTGTAGAATAACAAGTCGTCCGCATCGGTGATCACGCCTTGGCCGCCAAGCACCCCTTTGAAAAAGTCGATGTCCTTGTCGTCTAGTTTCTTGTACTTGGGATCGCGCTGCACCTTGTGCGAATATGTATCTGCCGTGAATGCAACTGTTTTGGCCGAGTAAGGGGCGCAAAACATGCGGGGGGTAAAGCGTATAGAGGGCAGACATCTTCTGGCCAATACGGAGTATGCGTTTCTGCTCCGGTACATCATCGTTGTCGCTGTGGGGGGGTAAAAGATCTGATGGGAGAGTGAAATTTTTCTGGAGATGGTGTAATTGACTCTGCGCCCATTAGTCACTGCGACTTCATCACGTGAGGTGCTGAAATGGGAGAGAGGGGAGGACTTCTCCACACCCCTTGCACTAATAAGGCAATAGGGCAAAGGAAGAAAAAAAAAAAAAGGGTAAAAAGATAGTCACAGAGCAGGGAGAAGCTACGAGTTCAGTCCCAGCAAAAGATCCCAACAACCATCTGCTCCAAGACAGAGGACCCCACATCTTTTCCATCTACACCCTTCCCTCCCCCCAAAAATGCATTACTTGAAAGGCTTGGGAGTGTTGCTCCTCTTGGGGACGACGGCCAGTTTCCAGTTTCAAATGCCATTCCAATTCAACAACTTGGTCGGCCAGAACGACGAACACTTGCACCACTCCACAGTTGACCCCCAGGACCTCCCCATCGACTTACTACAGTACAAGGACGACTATGTCATTCGAGTGCACTACGGCAGTGACAAGGTGCTCAAGGAGTTTTTGTTTGCAAGAAACACCACCTCGCAGCACGATACCAGCAAGAATGATGTTGCCTACAACCGGTGGGCACGCAACAACCAGTTGCAAACCATTGACTTGCAAATCGACGAAGAAAACTTGATCAAGTTGATTGAAAAGTTCCCCACCATCGAGTACAAGATGATTATTGACGATTTGTCGCAAAGGGTCTACGAAACGTACCCCATTGCCGGCGACTCCGTATTCATGCAGGACCACCCGGCCGACATCAACATCTTCTCCGAGCTCTTTTTCAAGGAGTACCGGCCGTTAGAGACGATTGACGCCTGGTTGGACCTCATTGCCACGACGTACCCCGAGGCAGTCAGCATCGAGGAGATTGGCCAGACTTATGAGCACAGGAGCTACAAGGTTGTGCACTTTGCCGCCCCCAACTCCGACATTGACCACAGCGACAGAAGAACCATTGTCATTACCGGGGGCGTGCATGCGCGCGAGTGGATCTCGGTGTCGTCGGTGTTGTACTCCATCTACGAGTTGATCAACCTCTACACCGTCGACCCTTCCTCCAAGATCTTGGCCAAGTTGGACTTTTTGTTTATCCCCGTGTCCAACCCCGACGGCTATGAATATACCTGGAAGACCGATAGGCTTTGGAGAAAGAACCGGCAGGAGACTACTCACCCGCGGTGCTTTGGGATCGACATTGACCACTCGTACGACTACCACTGGACCAAGTCCAGCGACTGGGCGTGCGGCGAAGAGTATAGCGGCGAAGTTCCGTTTGAAGCCCTTGAGTCCAAGATCTGGGAGGACTACTTGAACAACACCAACGCCGACCACAAGATATGGGGGTACATTGACTTGCACTCGTATGCCCAGGAGGTGCTCTACCCCTATGCGTACTCGTGCACCCAACAGCCCCGCGACGAGGAGAACTTGATTGAGTTGGCATGGGGCATATCCAAGGCCATTAGGCTCCAATCGGGAGCAAACTATAACGTCTTGCCCGCGTGCATCGACAAGGATGCCGACTTGCTTCCTGATTTGGGGTCGGGATCCAGCTTGGATTTCATGTACCACAACCGCGCCTACTGGGCGTACCAGTTGAAGTTGAGAGACAGCGGGTCGCATGGGTTCTTGTTGCCGCCAAAGTATATTGAACCAGTGGGGAGGGAGGTGTTTGCCGCGTTCAAGTATTTCTGTTCATTCATCTTGTCCGACGACCGTTGATGGGTAGTGACGTAAATAAAACAAAAAAAAACAATAGCAACCGAAGTTCAGGGGTGTTTTAGTAATTGGTACTTGCCGTGGAGCTTGCCGTGGAGCTTGCCAGTACTTGCCGTGGAGCTTGCCATGGTCTTTCTTGCCATGGTCTGTCTTGCCATGGTCTGTCTTGCCGGTTTTCCTTGGGTGCAGGAAAAGCAAGTCCAAAAAAATCTGCCACACGACTAGTAACACCCAAAACCTGGCAATGAGAGTGGTTATACAAAAGGTCAAGAGCGCGTCTGTGACCGTTGAGGACAAGATCGTTTCGTCGTATGTGTTGCTGTAACCTTTGTGTAAGCCCCTTTACTAACCAAAAATAGAATCGGCAAGGGACTCATGGTCCTCGTGGGGATCTCCACCACCGACACTGAGGCAGACATAGCCAAGCTCAGCAAGAAACTACTTAGCCTTCGTGTGTTTGAAGACTTGTCGGAGCCTCCACAAACCGCCACCAAATGGTACGGAAAACCATGGGCGAAATCGGTGGTTGACATTGAGGGCGAAATCTTGTCGGTGAGCCAGTTCACCTTGTATGGCACGGTGAAGAAGGGCACCAAGCCAGATTTCCACCGCGCTGCCAAGGGACACCATGCAGTGGAGTTGTACGAAACGTTGCTTGCCCAGTTGAAAGCGGGCTTGGGCGCGGAAAGAGTCAAGGACGGGGAGTTTGGTGCCATGATGGACGTGGCGTTGGTCAACGATGGGCCGGTGACGCTAGTTTGGGACACGCAAGACAGCACATTATAGATTGCACATTACAGATGGTGGAGTTATAAATAGTTGACGTTTACTGGGGGGAGGGGGGAAAGAAAAAACACTCTGCCCACCACACTATATACCGTTGCTTACACACGAGAATGGCTTGCCGTACGCGCTTGCCTGGTAGGACCAAACAATGCTCTGGAGCGTGGCGTACAACCCCGGCCCCAAAATGTAGACGCCCAAGGCAAAGATGATCAAGTTGAGCCCGATTTCAACAAGCCCAAAAACAGACGACCGTTTCACGAGCTGCCAAAATGTAAGCTGCACCCCCTCGGTCTTGTAGTAGTACAACTTTTTCAACTTAAAGTACGCCAACGACCAAAAGATAAACCCAAAGAAGCAGTCAAACAAGGAGGACATCAAACCCAACAAGTCACTAAAGAACGGAATCACCTCGGCAAACACAAACGCAAATGCCCAAAGGATGGCGTTCAAGCCACCCCACACCAACCAGCCAGTCACGGTGTGGCTGTTTCTGTGCACACTGGACTTGGAGAATATGTGCTGAAACAAAAACTGGGCCGAAACGTTGCTGTACAAGGCGCCAAGAAACACAATAGTGGGCACGGCCCAGGAGAAGCTGATAAACTTGTATGTCTTTTGGAGCGAGCCAAAGGCCGGTGCGGTGATGTAGGCGTCTCCAACATAAACGTAAACGATGGATCCAGCCAAGGCAAACACAATCAACTCCAAAATGGTCACCACAATCAAGGCCTTTTTGAAGTCTTTGGGCTGCTTCATTTGGGCAATGAACGATGGGTACGTGATTTGGCCCACAAAGGTGTAGACAATGTTCAAGACTGCCGACATGATGTTGACATACGTCTCGTCCTTTGCCGGCCATGCCTTCCACACAACGGGAGTGTCCGGGGTGTACCCAAAGGGGTGGTCCTGGACCCCGGCAAACACCATGGCCAAAACCACGGCAACAAACATGGTGACGGCGGAAAAGTACCCCACGCTCGCCATGTGGCTAAAGGTCCGGGGCAAGGAAAACAAAAAGCAAATGATGGCGCTGACAACGCCAAACACGATGGAGCAGATGGTGGTGTTGCTGCTCACGGTGTTTAAGTACTTGGCGCCCACCAACACGTGCAACGCCTGGATCAAGGTATTGTTTAGCAAAAACGCCACCGCCGTGGCGTACCATACCCACTTGGAGCCAAAGATCAAGTGCTGGCCGATATCACACACGTTTGTCAAGTGGGGGTACGCCGCGCAGTAGTCGGCAATGACCAAGCCGGTGTAGAGACACAACAACGACACAATGACAGTGACAATCAAGCCTAGACCCAACCCCAAAACCGAGTAACTCCAGGGAAAGGACATAATGGCGAGACAGATGTACTCGCTAAACAAAAGCCCCGTTGTCTTTTGCCACGAACAGTTTCTGTAGTTGATACTATGGGAGTTTTCTTCCTCCACCTCCTTTTTCAAAAACGCATCGGGGTCGACGGATGTCACGTCAACGGAGTATTCCTCCAAGTCGGTTTTATCTGCGGGCAACGGCATTCGTATTTGTTAGTTTAGGACTTGGGTTAGAGCTTCTGTAAAGGTTCAGACTTACGATTTTTCCCGGCTATTTATGCAGAAGCTGAATCACCATCTTGAGATTGATAAACGATGGGACAATGGCGTCATGTGGTAACCACAGTTGGCATGATAGGCAAAGCCGCCAAATGAACAATTAAAAAAAAAAAAAAAAAGCAAACTGGAATTTGGGACAAAGGAAAGGCAATTGGAGCAGCAGCAACAAAAAGGGAGAGAGAGAGAGAGGAGAAGCAAGACGGCTAGCATCGATGCTCCTCCTCTTGCTCTAGCAACACACCCAATTGCCAGCAACAAGATGATGAAAAAACAAATCAAACGCCTTGTGTAACATCTCTTTGAGCAACAGTAGCTTTGCCGCACACAAGAAGCCACCACACTCATGCAGCAGACACTTACCCTCCCTTCCCCCCTCCAGAACGGATAGCAAGATGGCGATGAAACGAATTCATTTCTTTTTTTTGTTTGTTTCTAATCAGAGTTATGTTCCAGAAACGGGCATCGATAGTTCCCTGCTATATGCCCATCAACAAGCCTACCGCCACCACAAACGCAATTGTCGCAATATAGGCGTGCTTCATGTTGTTCTCGTAGTTGAACCTCTCTGTGGGCTCAAACTCAAAGTCGTTGAATATGCCGTTGTTGTTGTTGGAATGGAATGCCCTGGGAACCAAGTTTTGGACATATGTGACCACGTCGTACTTTCTAATGAATAAAACCGTGAGTGCCACCGCCACCAATGGTTTCCAGTAGTGGACTACCAAGGGTATCTTTTTCGCGTGCCTCGCTGGCATTGGGTTGATGCAGCTTGTGTGGGTTTGAGTTCTGGGCGGGGTTGGGGGGTTTTCCTTCTTTTCCCCTTCCCTTATTTTGTTTTGATTTGTCTTTTGTTTCACACACACACACATCCAAGCTCATATTCACCAGGAGCTGCCCTTGGTGCACGTTACCATATACCGAAAAAATCATTGTTTCGAAGCATCATGGCTATCACCTTCCACCTCCGGGTGGCAGTGACCACGAACCAGATGGAAAAGAACATCAACGAGCCTAGAAAGGCGCCAAAAATCACCGCCGAGATCGACAAGCGGACAATGCTGTACAATATATCCAACCCGGCAAGGACAATCGAAAGTACCACTACCACGTACTTTACAGCAACCACATCGGAATAGTCGCCAACAATATCTGGAGAAGTGACATTGTAAAACTCGTCAAAGCCGTTGGTAAAGGGTGGCTCGAACGAGTCGGGGTCTAGGATTAAAAACAACGGGAAACGGCCGAGCACATTAAACACGATATCGTCGCGGATATTCCTAGCTATAAGCGACACCAAGTCATACCATCTATCCATTTGTGCTGGCGGTGCCTTGCCCCCGAGTGATTTGCTAAGGGGAAAACTGCTGTCTTTTCCTTCTCGGCTTTTTCTTGTATCGAAAATTGGAGTTGGCGCGACAGCAGAATTTCGTGCCACATCAAACCTCCAACCATGATAAGCACAGACATGGCGGACAACCACAAACGGCGGCAAGAAGAGGACGGGGCCTGTGCCAAACACAACAAGAGCAGAAAGACGGCACACGAGTTGATGCTTATAACCTTGCCCATGGACGTTTTAGGAATGATCCTCCCCCTTTTGTCGGCACAAGACGTCAAGAACCTTTCCTGTGTTGACCATGCCTTCAGAAGCTGCTTTGCCCCCATCTTGTTTACCAAGATCAAGGCTACATGGCGAGCGTTGATAGGAGAGATTGACGGCGGGGCCAGTTTTATCAAGAGCCACCGGCATTTGATCAAACAACTACGAATCATTGACTCGTACGCCTACGGCGAGTGGCAGACCGATATCTTTTCCGACTTGCTCATACACATCCCCCGGTTGCGCCACCTCCTCGTCAACTCTACCAACTCGGCCAACTGGCTAAAGTACCGGAACCACGACAATTTGATCGAGTTGACGCTTTACTCGGACCGCGGCCACTTTGAGACCCAGGACCAGTTTTTGCAGTTAAACCCCAAAAATATACGGCGAATTGTCGACAAATCCGCCACCGGCCCCGGTGTTGCCAAACACTTTAGCATTGAACACATTGCCAACTTTAAAATGTTGACGACACTCCATCTACATCAGTACCATTTTGGCTGGGGCGCGGGCGCGGGCGCCGACACCAAGTTCCCGGTGCTAATGCTCGCGGACCTCCAGTTGGTGGACTGCACCTGGAACTACCCGTTTCAAGTATCCCAGTTCAACTACAACGCCAACTTGAAGAAATTGTCGCTCGTGTACGGATCCAAGAGAACCTTTATGATGTCGGACCTGTTTAAGCGATTTTTGAACAACTCTGAGAGGGAGAATCTTGCGAGCTTGGAGGAGTTCACAATCACGCTTATTCCGTTTGAAGACATCCTTGTCAGCGAGAGGCTCCCTGGCTATGTTGTCCGGAGGTTTATGCAGAGCAAAGAGTTTCCAAACATGCGCACGTTGTGCTTTATTGGCTGGACCTTTTTCATCAAGGACTTTTACGAGCAATTTGACCATATTGACGAAAACACCAATGTCAAGTTGCTCGAGTTGCAGGTATTGTTCAAGCACGAGCACTATGCGTACTGGGAGGAGACGAAGCGAAAAGCGGCCCAAGCGATCCCCAACTGCAATATGAGGCTCAGCTGGCTCACCATGATGGATGAAATACGATTTGGCATTCGAAAGTCTGGTGAACCAGAAAGGCTCGCATAAGAAAACTATATACAGAAACAACAAAAAAAAAAATTATCAAAACAGTTAAAAGCCCCCCACCACCACTTATGGCCTGGATCATCTTGCTCTACTTGATCACGGCGTGCTTGGCCAATACCGAGACGTGCTTGGTCCGCATACCGCAATACTACAACATTGTCCCGCATCCCAACGCTTTCAGCGAAAGCTTTAGTGGTGGTCGTCCCTCCCCCATCACTCTAAACTCCACCCACGCGGTTCTAATTGACTATCCCATACAGACAATTGCCAACTACAACGCACCTAGCAAAATCATAGTCAACTACAACACCCACGCACGGCCGAAAAAGACGTTGCTTGTACGGATCAACAACTACGGCGACTCCGTATTCCAGTCCAACGATTTGTTGAATGTCAAAGTGTGCTGGCCAGCAACTTCACCGTACGACTTTCGCGTCTCACACACGTACTTGGACCAGCTACTGCCCGATTCAGGTGCCGGGCAGGGGCCGCTCGACTTGTATGTGGTGGTTGAGTACGAGTACCAGGGCCACCCCTACGACCCCAGCTTCTTGAGCGAGAACGCTGAGTTGGGGTTCCAGCTATACGTCAGCAAGTTGCCCAACACGTGGCTCCCGATCCCGTTGGAGCTATACGACTTTATCATATACATTGTCGACGTTGCCATCGTCACCGGGTGGGTGGTTATACCGCACCTTGTGGATTACATAGTCACGTGAACATACATTGTGTAGAATCATTTATGGGGAAAGGAAGGAAAAAAAACGAGTCTCTCCCCCCCCCCTTAGTTCAGCCCATCGACAACCACACTTGGGAGCAACAACCACACCAATCACAAAGCTCCAGCAACAACAACATGTCCTACTCTGACGACGACCCATTGGGCGAGCCCACCAACGAGCAGCACTTGGACCTTGCCAAACTAACACCACAGGAACTCAAGATATACAAGATGTACGGCAAGCTACCCACAAAGCAACAGATTCTATCGTCCAAGTTCCAGGACAAGAAGTACTTTGATAGCGGGGACTATGCCATGCAGAAACAAAAAGTAGGCGGGTTCAGGAGCGGGTTGCCAGGCGGCATACCCATGAGGCACCCCAATGCCGAGCGAATGAGGGAGATGTCGGTTCGCAACTCAATCAGCGCCGCCAATGCCCAGGTATTTGTGAATGGAAAGTCCAGCTTGTTGAATGAAGCAACACCTGGCACCGAAAACAGCGGAGAGGACGAGAAGAAAGAGGAAGAGGAGGAAGAGAAGAAGGAATAGGAGGATGGTTCTATTTGCTTGTGTAATCCATGCTGCATGTAGTGGCTTGGATGGGTTGTGCACTATCCACAGGGCTCTGCTAGCCCCTGCTGCCTACAGTCCTGGCTACAGCCGCTGCATTTGTGGAATAGTTTCATTGTATAGTTTAAATGCGTTGTACTCACACATGTATACACATGACTCTCTCTCTCTCTCTCTTTTTTTTTTTTTTTTTGTTTAGGGGGAATAAAAGGTAGTAGTCAGGATCAGGTTTGCCTTCTTGCTGTCGATGCCAACGAGACAGATTTCCCATGCCCAATTCACAGCCCACTTGCGGGAGTTTGAGTGTTTGTTGGCGGACAATTTGGTAATGCGAGAGCCCCTTTCGTTCAAGTATCGTGCTACCCATGGCTCAGATGGCAACACAACCTGGTTAAACTCATCGGTGGTGGTAATGGACAAACAGGCGCGGAAGGAACATTTCCATGTACTCTTTACAATATCGTACGACGAGTTTTACCAAGTGCCCGTGTTCAATTTCCGGATCCAAAAAGACGGGGTGATTCTGCTCCGCACAGACTCCCTTGCTCCATTAACTGTGGGTCACGCTGCAATCACTCTCGATTCTCACCACCTCCTACAGCAGCCCTGGTTGCAAATACACCCCTGCGAAGCGCTCAAAGGCGTGGACAGCCACCTACAAAACAGCCCGCCGTGTATATGCAGCCCCGTGGTTGAATACTTGTGCTGTTGGTTCGGCTTGTACGGTCTACCAGCCATACTTCCAGACTTTACATTTCGACCAAAAATTTACTGACTGAAATATATATATATATATATATATATATGCTACTACTGCTGCGACACGGGTGCCTTTCTTTCGGTAAAGATACGGCACGGGTAGGAGTCGGGATACATTCCGTGGACCGGTTCGGGCAAAATCTCCCACTTGAACTTGTTCAACGAGGGAGCCACTATTGGCTCGCCTTCCTTGCCCAAGATCTCGCCCTTGACGACATGGGCTGGCGCTCTGGACAATGCAGCCGCCAAGCTGGTTTCTTGGCCATTGGTAAATGCTTGTAATTCCTGAGTGCCCTTGTTGCCAATGGAGATTCGAGGGTTTTGTGCCGAGCCCAACTCCAACAAGCCGGACAACTTGGTTTGGTTGAATGAGTGTACCTGGGGGTAGTTTCTTCTATAGTCACGCTTAAAGTATGGGTTGCCTTTTATATCACCGGCAGGTATGGTGACCGGCTCTTGGTAGTTCTTTGCATCTTGGATCCTGTCTCCTGGCGGTTGTTGTCTAAACAATGCAACAAGCGGGTTACCAGACGATCTGTTGGGGACCAACACGAAAATCTGTCTAAACTTTTCCCATATACCCTGGGGTCTGGTTGTGTATTTCTTCCACACTGGCACTGGCCCTCCTGACATTGTTGTGGTGCTTTATGAGACGAGGGTTTGGGTTCGAACTGATTGGATATTTTTTTCTTCTTCTTCTTCTTCTTCCCTCTTTAGGTACCAAATTGGTCCGCACACGAAAAATGCGATTCAGCCAATAACCAATCAGTGACAAGTCTAGGGTAAGCCAAATACAGGGAGGAGAGACACAGTCCCCTGCTGTATGGGAGGGTCTGCAGTGGGTAGTATGGGTTGTGGAAGCGCATGTATATACCGAGTGGCCTTTTTCCTGCATCAGGGGGGGGGGTGGGTTCATACATTTGATGCAGTAGGGGCTGCAAACAAACAAGTTTGTGGTGCAACGTGGAGGGGGGGCCAGAAGAAGATCAGGATACAAATATGAAAACAGTTGCTGGAGACCGTATTGACAATGGACGACCAACTTAACCCCATGTGTTTGTGAGATGACGAAATAGCAAAGATAAGGACACACACCCTTGATGCAAAAAAAGAAAAAGCAGGCGGGGGACGAGCCCAAGTAAACAGTGTGGTTTAAGGGGGAGGGGCAGGAACAGGGGTGAACAAAGACCTTGATATAAATACAGATCTTATTCCTTTGTGATTGAGTTGTACAGGGTAAAGACCACCAGCGTTACTATGAGTGAAGCATTCCATTCGGCACAGCAAAAGTTCACCACTGAGATCGCCGACTTGCAGGAAGACCTCAACAAAGTGAATCAAGGCTGGTTCCAAAACATTGTTGAGGAGACGGAGCACCCTCCAGACGACGAGGTTGCGTATGCCGATTGGAAGGTCCAAAAGTTGGACCATGATGTCTCGGCAATCATGACCAGTTTTGTCAACAAGATTGTCAAAGAAGAACAGTTGCAGGGCCAAGAATGCGAGGAATTTGAGGAGGATGTGCGCTCTACTGTGTTGGACCAATGGGGCGACGACATTGTTATTTCGTCAAAGGCAAAGTTGAAGGAGATGCTTGTGGGCATGAAATCAAGAGACACAAAGGAAAAGTGATTCACCGTGCCCACTTTCTATAGCTTCCTAATCAGAATAATTATAATTATATTCTATTTTAACCATACCGTTGAGGATGTAAACAAACTATACACAAGGAACCTTTTTTTTAATACTTGACCAAATTGTTGAAATGAATAAATGTAAAACAGCAAAACCTTTATCGTAAACCATGAAAGAAAAACATCATTAGGGGATACGTGATTGCATCTTTTTCCTTTGGAAACCAGTGTTGAATGTTGTTTCCAAAGTCGAGCATGTTGAGTGCTCAAAGTAAAATGATAATCTCCCTGCGTAAAAGAAACAAACTTTGTAAAAAAAAAAATGACAACGACAATCAATCTGAGCCCTTCACATCCTTGATCAAGTTGAAAAGGGTCGAGTTGTCGTCGATAAAATCATTGTTGACCAAATTGCACAAGACATAGTCGTTGGCGAAACCAGTCATCAATTTGGCAAAGCCCTGTATCTGCTCCGGCTCGCCCTCAACCAACTGGCTGCTCAAGACATTGGTCCACTCGGCAAACAATCTATAGACCTCGTCTTTCCAGGCAAGAAACGAAGTCTTTTCCACAATTGTTGGCTGCAAGATTTCTTCACCGGGGAAAACACCCCACGTCACAGCATTGATATCGTCGTCCTTACAATTTGAAGCCAAATTGCCCTCCTTATCAACTGCATAATAAGAAATGATCGAAGACGACGCATCGCCCTGTCTAGCGTTGAAACTATCAATCTTTTGCAACAATCGTGGAATGAGGTCCTTGTGGCAAAGGAACTCCAAGTACTGCTTCTGGTACACGTAACCGTTCTTGGGTCCCCAGCCGAAAACCTTTTCCGACGACTTGACCGCATTCAAGGCGGGCTGCGAGTTCATGGTGAAGAAGCCCTTCTTGTTCAACGTGATCAAATCGTCAACAATGACCTGGGTATCGTCACCCACGGCGCCATCGGACCATGGCAACGATTTCAAGTCGCCCTTCAAGTACGAAACAACGAGGTTCGACAAGTCCTGCAAAGTCTGAGGCGCGCCCCAAAGCTCAAATGCCCGCTTCGGTGATTGTCTCAACAATTCACTGGCACACAAATCAATGTCGCCAAACGCGGGCGATCTCGAGTCACCCCATCTCCCGTTGGGGAACTCGTCCCAGGTGGCAGTTCTCGACACATATGAGTACTTTCGGTTTTGCCAAAAGATGGGACGGATGGATTCCTTTGATCTCTCTGGGTGCAACGACTTTCTCCACGGCAATTCGGCGCCACCAACACCGTCGTGCAACTTGATCGCCTCAATGAGGTTCAAGCGCTCCAAAATCATAATCGTGGCCTTTTCCAAGTTCATGGTGTAGAAATGCAAGTGGTTGACGTGGCCCGAGCTGATTAGCTTGGTGCACATATCGCTAACCAACTCGGTGCCTCGCTCTCTAACCAAGTAATCGTCGTCCTTGATTGGGTCCAAAGCGTCCAAAAAGTGCTGCGGGATGGTAATGTACGACCACTTGGCTCTTCTAACAAATGCGGCATACGTCGAGATCGGCATGATTCCAGGGATGATGGGGATCTCGATACCAATCTTTCTGATGCTGGCGCACCAGCGGACAAAGTTGTCCACGTCGTAAAACATTTGCGTGATGATAAAGTCGGCACCGCAATCACATTTCTCCTTCAAATGCTGCAACGTTTTGGCCTCCGACTCTTCCTCCGGGTGGCCCTCGGGGTATGCAGCAACACCAATGTTGAAGTGGTTGCCATACTTTTGACGAATATACTTGATCAAGTCCTTGGCGTATTTGAAATCCCCCGTGGACTCAGATCCATCCAACGGCGGGTCGCCTCGCAAGGCCAAAATGTTCTGGCACCCCGACTTGAACGCCTTTTCCAATGCCTCGTCTATCAACTCCACTCTCATGTTGGTGCACGTCAAGTGCATGCACGTTTCCAACCCCAACGCAGACTGCGCCGTGTACACCATCTCGTTGGTCAATGACGACGACCTGCCGCCGGCATTCCAGGTGATGTCGATAAACACCGGGTTCAAATCGTACATTCTATCCATCCGGTCGTACAAGTTTTGAACACCCTGCGACGTCTTGGGCACGAAAAACTCAAACGAAAAGGTGGCTGGCGGTGGCCGGCTCACAGAATGGGCCTGCTGCAACTTTTCTGAAATCTTCATACTGCTTAAACTACGGCTAGGAGCAGGATCAGGGGCAGGATCAGGGGCAGGGTGTCTTTGGTGTGTTTGGTTTTACAGATTTTTTTTTTTCACCTTGTTGAAAGTTTTTTTTTGGTTGACTCAGAGAACGTGGAGCCCCTGCAGCGCGGCCTGTATCGGCCATGTGAAAAAAAAAATTCAAGTCTATTACACTACAATTCATCGTGGTAGTCGTCGTCTTCGTCGTCGTCGTCGTCATCTCCAGACGCTTCATCAGGTATAGTGATTGTCCCCAACTCCTCCTCCTCCGCCTCAATCGCCGCTGCCTCATTGGCTGCTTGTCTCACGCGCTGGAGCAACTGTTGTACCTCTGAGTCATAACCCTTCCATTCGGGTATCAATCTCTTGGCCGTATCCAACTTGTTTTCTTTGGTAAGAGGGTTGTTGCAAAGGTCAACCATTTTGGCGGTCTCCAACCCTTTGTCCGAGCACCACGTTTCGCACCAAAGCCATTCTTGCGGCAAGCTGAAAATCTTAATCAGCCGTTGCATGTTATTGGGCAAGTCCTGGTCCAAGTTTGACAACGAATTGGGGTCGGAAGAAAGCTTTTGGTAATGCGACCGCAACCGGTCACCAGCACTAAGTTCTCGGAACCGGTTCAAATCAACCACATAGAGCGCACTGATGTGGTACTTCAAGTCGTCCTTGAG